>JADGIF010000012.1:0-42895 GCA_018985225.1 Amoeboradix gromovi
TCTCCCCAAGTTGTCTACACTTGAGAAGTGTGGGGTTTGAAATCTTCATGATTTTCGAATTCCTCACATTTAACGTAGGCGATCAAGTCAAAGTGTAATTGGATGTCACATTTATTAAATAACATTAACGATCTTTTCTATGCCTAGCTCAACCAATAATTTCGCAAGTAGACACTCAGCAACATCTAAATATTCGTCTGATAAGCCAACAACAGAGACTATTGCAGGTAAAATGAAAATTCTAGGATTATTAGATTCCCACTCCATAACATCCAAAGAAGATATTTCGTCAGAAAAAGACTCTAAACAGCTTTTATTGGAAGAAATAAGGTGATTTATGCCATTTACAATGTTTCCATACACTCTACTGCCATCAATGTTCTTAACAAAAACACTAGCGGTAGAGTCAGTAGCAACTTTTGAAATATACCAAGTCTTTTTAGTGGCTAAAGCTTCAACATTATTGAAGTACTTTAAAAAAGAAATATGCGATGGGTTAACAACTAATATTTGTGATGAAAACTTACAAAACTGGGAGGTAATGACAAATTCGTTATCAATATATTCCACGTTAGTCATTTTAGCATTCATAACTTGGATGCCACCATGAACTGCAGCTTTTCTGGAGAAAAGTTGGCAGAGCTCTTGCTCTAAGTTGAATTCGCAAAGTAAATACGGTGATTTGCTTTGATATATAGCAGCTTTCTCAAGAGCAGACTTATTGAAATTTAAATATGGATCTTTTAGAGTATCTAATAACAATTGCAAATGTTGAGGAAGCTGAAAATCGATCGGCACATCATTAATAAATGATTCTATAGACCTCATTATAAGTCTCTTCTCTTTCAAGTTGAATCCGGAATTGAACACTTGTTGCTTGTTTATAGGCATGAGGATGTTATCAATTTCTAATCCGTTACTAATCATCATTGAAATATCATCCTGTAATTTATGCTGTAACAAAAAATGAATCCATTTAGAATCGCAATGAAGAGCAACCGGTCGCTTTTCCAAGTAATCCGTTTCGTTTGTTAGCATTGCAGTACTAACATTGTTTTTCTGCAAAGCTAGTGCGATCAATGCATTATCCAGTTCTATCCCGAGTAGCGCAATATTAACACGTTCCATACTGATTACGCAATCATGTGAGTTTGGGAGGAGTTCTAAGACGAAGTGAATCAGCGGAGTGACGAATGAGAATTACAATTGGGCATTGATTGGCCCATATGGCAAAATTCAAATCGAAAACATGCGATTATTGGACAATGACGATGACGTCATTCTCCTCACCGATATCTGATGTGATAATCAATTGCTATAAAAAGAATCGGGCTCCTAAATGGAGATCAGCATAATGGTGGCAAATATTATAGCTCAACAAACATATTACGTCCCGACCATGAAGTCAACTGGACTCAACGTGATGCAGTTAGTAAGCCAATACTGCTACTTGGATCCATCTTTAATGCACACTGTTCTTACTTATTGCCCAACTGAAGTAATACTACTTGGCTTGTATTACATGCATTACACTTTGAGCTCATCGAACCATTTTTTGGTTTGTCTAATATTGGCAACCAAGTTTTTGGATGACTACGCGATGTCACTCAAGTCGTGGTCAGAGCTTACGCAGATACCACTAAACATATTAAGACAATTTGAACTAACAGTGCTACAGGATTTGAGCTATTGTTTGCATGTAACTAATGACTTTGATTATTTTTGTCAAAGTATTTCTGCATTTTACACATATTCGCAATAGGCCATTTCCATGGAAGAGGATTTTAACCTAAATCCAATTTTTAGCAAAGATGAATTACTCCAATTGAACACTGTCCTGGTTCTGCTTCCAACAAATGATGAAATTAAGCAAAAAATAAAACTGTTTATTGATAATTTGCTCCAAAGAGAAGCTTTTTTGTCTCAAAAAGTCTTTAATCTGCTGGAAAGTGCTGCTGCAAATGCCTTTGCAGAAAACAACATGGACTCAGCGGACTTGCAACGCAAGAATATAAAGTATCAAGCAGATTTGAACAAAGCTTGGAAACTATTGGAAATTGCACATGAAAGGGAGATAGAGCAGAACAATCATATAACAGATCTTACTGCAAAACTAGACAGTGTTCATGCGAATGGCACAGATTTGCAGTTGCTAACGTTTTCTCAGGAAAATAAGGAATTGAAACTTGAAAGAAATGATTTCTCTGAACAAGCTCGTCAGCTTTCAGAGGAAAAGTCTGAATTGACACAGAAGCTGTCGAAACTTGAAGAAACTATTCAAATCTCTACAGCGAATTCTTCGCAAAAAGAGAATGACTTTTCAGACGTTAGAAAAGCACTTAACCAAGTAGAATATGACCTTAATACAAGAGATACCGAATTGTCAAACTGTAAAATGCAATCTGATTATAAGGATGTTGAGCTAAAAAATCGAAATGAGCAGCTTGGTTGCTTTAAAGATGAAGTAAAAAAAATTGAAAAGATTCTCGAAGACGAAAGAAGATTAAGAGACGTTAGTATTAAGGAATTAGAGATCTCTGCCAACACTATTAAAAAATTAGAATCACAAGTTAAAGCATTAAAGAAGGAAAAGTGTGAAGTTGAGAGTAAATTCAAAATTACGGAATTTGAAATGAAGACTCAAGAGAAGGAGTATGAACAGATTACTGCGGAAAAACAGGCTACTGATAGAATTAAAGAAAGTTTAACTAGAAAGATTCAGCATTTTGAGGCTAAACGAATGGAAATGAAACTTCAGTTGGATGCCAGAGAAGCTCAACTACTTAACGTGGAGAGACAAGCATTGGCATTGAAGGATGAAATGGTCTCGACAAAAGATGATAACTTGGTGCTAGCTAACTCAAATGCAAAGTTGAAAGTGACAAATATTGATTTGCAGGACAAATTGAATAATTTGCAAGCTGTCATCCGAAAATTTGAACTAGATATCTCTAACCAAAAGAAGTCTTCTAAGACTTTCCAGGAAGAAGCTATCAAAATGAGATTGCTAATCGAAGAATTTGAACAAAAACAAGACGATTATGAAATCAAAATGACTGGGAAAGAAAAGCAGCTGATGTCATTAAACGAGGATGTTCATAAGCTGAAAAGTGAGTTGTGGGAGCAAGCACAAAAGACTGGTGAATTTAAGCGAAAACTGATGAATCAACAAAACTTGTACGAACAAGCTAGAAGTGATAGGAACAGATACGCAAAAGATGTAATGGATACCAGTGCTGAATTGAAGGACTCTCGAATCAAATTTGAATCTTACAATCACCAAATAAACCAGTTGGAGCAACAGGTTCAGTTTAAAAGTGAGTCTTCTACTAAGGATCATTTTTCTTATTTAAAAGTTGTTAAGGAAAAAGAGAATTTAGTTCTAGAGATGGACCAGTTAACTAGACAATACAAAACGTTAAAAGCAAAAATAGATGAGTTAAAATCAGAAAACCATTTGATAAATCAAACCTCGGCTGATTATTTTGCCGAGATTCAACACTTAACTAGTAAACTAAGTGATTCGGTGCATCGATCGGAATTACAGCAGCAGAACTTTAAAGAAAAATCAGAGCAAATTCTAAAGTACTCTGCTCACATCGAGAGTTTAGAAATCCAGAATAATTCAACAGCTCAACTTGTAATCAAGAGTGACCTGGCTTTTAAGTTGTTGAAGGAAGAATTAAAAGGCAGCAAAAAGAAAATAAGGTCAATGGAACTACATGGAATGAACACAACAAAGCTACAGCAGGAAATACAAGAGTTGCAAAGGACTATCCTGAATGAGCAGTTGCGCAACAAGGCATTAGAGGAAGAGATGGAAAGGCCACAGAACTTACACAGATGGAGATCAATTCAAGCAGTAGATCCTGACAAGTTTCTGCTAATGGAAAAGGTGGCTGATTTGCAAAGAAGAACAATTAAAAAGGATGATGAGATATTAATCAAGACAGAAGAGAATGATAGATTGAGCAAGCTGAACGTTGATTTGAAAAAAGTCTTGTCAAAAGCACCACCGCCTGAGATTGCAAGCAATTTGGAGTTATTGAAATCAGTAGTTCAAAAAAAAACGGACGAGATTCACGCACTGGAATCAGAAATTAAAATGTATAGAGATGACTTAAGTTTAAAAGACGCGGGGATTGAAGAGCTGAAGCTAAATATCACAGAATTAAAAACGAGATATTTAGTAATGAAGAGAAAAGTCAGAAGAGGATATAATTGAATAAATCATTAATCGTGATTGCGTGAATTTTATCATTCGAGTATACCAACTTCTTTCTCTGATTGTACAAAAACTTGATGTTCTTTTTCGTTCTTGGCAAATGTCTACAAATCGCCACAGCCGGAAAATTTCAAATCTCATCAGACTGTTTCAATGGATTGCTGGTAGTACTTTTATCCACCGAGTTCCCGGAAGTGTAATAAAACTATAAGCCGAGTATTCTTCACAGAATGTCTGCCAAGGAAATATAATCGACCCTTTTGACAGTAATAGTGTTTCCCTGATTTGGCAATTGCTATAAAATTAATTTGAGTTTTTTATGTAGTGTTCACAAATCACGATAAAAATAGTGATTGGTTGGCTCTGATTGGCTACAATCACTAGGAAAGTAATTAAAATGCAGTGAGCACCTTTTCTTATGACCAAAGGAACGAGTAGTAGACATTCTCAACGTGCAAGTAGTAAAATCTCAGACAAATCTCGTTCTCATCGGCCAGCCAGTGAAAAAGACGAGATTGAGTTTATGAAAGACAGGATTAATGTTACAAAAGAGAAGAGCTTAGACTCGTCCAGAAGTACGCGAAGAAGATTAGAGGAGAGTGAGAGAATGGCTGCGTTAAACATGTCTAATATAAGTGATCAAAACGACAAACTAACACATATTGAGCATAACATGAATATTGCTGATCTACACACAGACAAAGCAATCAATAAAACAGAGCGACTTGAGCAATTGAACAAAAATTTTATAACTTCAGCGGCAAATCCTCTGAAATATTATCACAACGCAAAGCACAATAGCAGAAACAAAAAACATGATGCGAAAGAAAAAGAACTAAAAGGTGCAGAAATCCAAAGTCCAAGTTCTACATTGAGAGATAAAAGAGAGCAAATTTACAACTCTTCTGGAGATAGGAATAAAAGTAGTTCGGGCAGACGCGGCCGTCAGCAGTTGCTAGATGGTGAAGAACACTGCCCAATTGAAAGAGAAATTGACGAAAATGTCGAATTTATGAGTGGGTCCATAAGCAGACTTAAGCAGATGGCACTAGCTGTAAATGAAGAGGTATCATCTCAGAATCAACGTATTAAGAACATCAGCTCTGCTTCTGATTCTGTACAGAGTAAAACAGTAAGAACGGAAAGGAAATTAAAGAAATTTTCTTAGTTAAAATAAAAATATTTAAGGTCAAGTGTTAGTTAAAGGTCTTGGTTTCCTAATAGTAAAGAATTTCCACAAAGAGTGTAATATTGCTCTGTTTTGCCTGTAACTGAAAGTAACTGTGCCCACTGCCATATGGTCTCATCTCTTGCGTTTAATAATTCGGCGCCTGGGACGCCTTAAACAATCGCAGCTTCTTTTTCAAAATCATCTTGCTGTTTATTAGGTCAGACTCTCGCACATACGATTATCTCTTGAGGAATTTGTAGAAATATCAAAAAACTCATAAATGCCTTGTAAATGGAATGTATCTATTTAACGATGTGGATGAATGTCGAACAGTTCATTTAAAAGAGCATCCTAGACTGCTTGCCGGTGTTTTGAAATGTAAAATATTCCGGCTGTGGCGATCTGCGGACATTTGCCAAGAACGAAAAAAGAACATCAAGTTTTTACACAATCAGAGAATGAAGTGGGTATACTCCAACGATAGAATTCACGCAATCACGACTGTGATTTATTCAATTGTATCCCCGAACCATACCAGTATAAGTACGTAATCAGTTATTGAAAACTATGAAGACCTCATAGCCATAATTTATGAATGGCAGACTGAAAGTAAAAGCAGGTCACAAAATTCAATGTTGACGCTAAGTTTTCGGATGTTCGAAAGCCATTAAAGACTTTCCAGTAGCGAAGTACCCAAGTCCTTCGAAGAACTACATCAAAAAATCACGGCAAGCACCAGCAAGTTCAAGAAAGGTGAAGATTGTGCGTAGAATCACGCTAGGAAGACTTGGCTACAAAATTGAAGTTTTATGGAAGAGATATAGCCAACAGCGAATATAAATAAGATCGTGCACGATAAATAAGTGGTCTTTATGCTAAACCGAATTTGCCTTTTCGAGATATTTATTTTAGCTATTATTCATAGAGTATATCCTCTGTTTCTTAATTGTGGCGAATGATTGGCCAATGCCAAAAAATTGCAAACGCGAAGCCCCAAACAAATAAATGGACCAAAGTACATACATTCTACCAGACCCGCTGGGTCGTCTTCGGAGAGTCGTAGATCAGGAATTTAATCTGGAAACTCTTTTGATTCATAAGGATCTCTTTGAATTGAATCAGTTGGAAGATAGGGTTCAATATTTGCTGGACGAATCTTCTAAGCCCAACGCATCACCTATCAGCGTTGTAACCCATTCTCCAACTATAAATAATAGAAGGCCTAGTAGTGCAGTTATTTTCCAGGATACTAATGGGAAATACTTGTTGTTGTCTTGCAATATATGCGCTAGAACCAACTTCACGGATGTCCAAGGACTAATCAACCATTGTAGATCTGCCCATAGCATAACTATAAGCACTACTAGGCAAGCCATTTCTGAATGTGCTAATGTGTTAGACTTTGTTCCAGAGGGCGCTGAAGTCCATCAACTGCAATTTGCTACAACGCTACCAAGCAACTCGAATAATGAATCTAGAGTTCAGTCTCCTCAGCAAGCAGATGATGGTAGAATGAAGCGTGGTGCTATAGAGCTACCAAGTCTAAAATTAAAAATTGCAAACACATCGTTATTTTTTATCAAAAAGAAGATTCTTATTGGTAACATTAATCAGTTTATAACACCTGACAAACGAGCGCTAAACTATGAAAAGTGTGCTTATAGGTGGCTTATTTATGTCAAAACAAAGCATCCTGTGGATATTACAACTTTTGTAAAAAAAGTCAGATTCTTTTTACATGGGACTTATAAACCAAATGAAGTAGTAGACATCAATAGACCACCTTTTTATATCACTAGATTAGGATGGGGTGAGTTTATAGCCAGGATTCAGATCTATTTTCATGATAGCAGGAATCAGCCGATTGACATTCCTTATCATTTGAAGTTAGACCAGCAAACTACTGGTAAAGAGTTATTGGGGGATGAAAGGCAATACGAACTGCACCTGGATCAAAATACTGTATTTAATGACCCTGTACCCTTTAAAGGTAGCGACAAAGTAAATCAAGTCCTTAGCAGTGAAGCGATAGCTCAAATTATGGATAGTCCTGTTCTATCCTCTCCCGTGGCAGTAATACCCAATCAATCCAATTGCTTTGCATGCGGTGGTCATTGCAATTGCACGGTTCCAACTCATTTATATCCAGCTGTAGCAGAAGAATTTCAATATCTAGATGCCAAGACTACCCAGTTGCTAAGAAACACTAGCAACGTTGTACCAAGCAACTCTATCCGTACACCAACCGTCGTAGTGGATCTAAATGAAATTAAAGATATAGCCATGAGAATGACCTCTAATTCAATACACGATGGAGCGATTGTACTATTAGCAGCTGTAATTTCATACTAATTTAGGCAACTAAACTATTTGTAAATAATTTGATATCCAATGTACTTTTGCATGCCAAGAATAATGTAATAACAACTTTAATGATTCCTCCTGCTATAAAGAACATTGAATCTTATGATTTCTTATCAACAAAATCATTATATCTCCCAACACCGCCTCAAAAGGATAAGGAAAAGAAGGCTGACATAATGGATTTAACTTAATAATAAATTATTTACTCCTGACATAAATTCTTGCTTTCCTGTAATATCAAGAACTTTCACAGGGAAACCGGAAGCCTCAGTCAATCAGTTTAAGCAGCTGCTTACTCTTTAACTACCCATGGGTAGGAATAGATACGTTTGCTTAATCAGCAGTATATTCCAGCAATATGGTCTCTTTATACCTTTAAATGACATTTTGTAGATGGGTATGACTTCAAGATGCTTTTTATACTTGACCGCGTACTACACGTTTGTTTAGTAAACACTTTGCTAATTTCAGTCATTAACCCTAACAATAAAAGAGAAACGAGCATGTATTCATTCAGAGAACATTAAAGAGCAGGGCAATTTGAGAAATAGAATTCATATAGTCACGGCAAATGATTTATTCGATCAAAATCGGTTACCTTGTTGCACAATCTTTAGTATACTCTTTAAACATTTAAACAGCATTACCCTTGTGTCTTTTGGAATCTCTATCTCTTGGTACTCCAAGATGTTTATTATCGTTGACATTAATCCAGTCATCTGCGTTAGCAATCCAGGTTTCTTGGATTTAATCCAATACCCTTTGCAATTTACTACGTATTCCAATACTATCATAATTCCTTGTGTTGTTGTTCTACGTTAGTATTTGTTTACTCTTTTACTGGGATTGTTCTATTGTCTATCAACTCCAAATAGTACTGCTTGCATTGCTCTATCACTCTATTTAGAAGCCTATCATGTAATAGAGTCATTTGCTCATCTGTTAGTAAACTGGTTGTAAACAAAAACAGACTTTTTAGTGCTTCCAACTCTATCATGTCTTTACTTTGCTCTATGTCCCCGTTGTTGTATTTTAATCCTATTGATTTGTAAAATGCTTCTTTATCTTCTCCCTTGTCTTTATCATTAGTTATTAAATAATCCAGTCCTATCATCCATTCTCCAATAATTGATCCGCTTAAATACCCATCAAGTACCAATGATTTAACATGGCTGCTCAGGGTATTTATATGCTGGCAATCGATTATATCGTCTGCTATTTGCAATACCATATATTCCTTATACTTGTCAGGCAGTTTAGGCTCACTTTGAATGTATTTGTGGAACGATTTTAGCGTCATTTGCCATATGATTCCAATAGGTAACTTTTTAGAGGATTTTTCTCTTGTTATCGTTGCCAAGCTGTCCACAAATGCCATAAATCCTTCCAAGGCTACCTTCCATCTGCTTATACTGTTCATATATATCTTCATGATTTCCTTGTAATCCACAACTACCTCCATATCCGCAGTGTATTTAGTGTCCAATATCATTCCAATAATATCAAAGTAAGTTTCAATGATTTTTATGATATCAGGACTTGTCATTATCTTGTCTATTTTATTGTTAACTACTTTTATTAGCAGTTCTGTTATTAAACTTCCATTTCCTGCACTTATACTATCATTTTTGCTGTCTACCAGGACATACATCATCTCCAGCCACGGGATCATTTGGTGATCCATCCCGTATATAAAATGCATCCCTATCAATCGCTGTAGCGGCAACAGCTTGTTTAATTCCTTGCTGTATCCAACAACTATGTCGTTTAGATTGTTTGTGTTCACGCCAAATTCCCTTTTCAACATTAAATCGTGGTCCAATGCATATTTGTATATAGTGATTACTTTTGCAGCTATTTTGCTACTGTGGTCATTGCTACCAGGTTGCTTGTCTATATTATATACTGAGTATAACAATAGTTCCAGATAATATGTCAATGCTTCTTGATTCTGATTTTCTAGCTCAATATTCAGGAGCTCTCTTACGTTACTAGTGCAAAACATACTGGTTATATTTCTGTCTTGTGCACTGTTGTTTCCCATGTCCATAATTAATATAATCCAGTATTTCAACAGTTGTACAAACACATCATTGTCTGCTGTATATCCCACAATCTTACAAATTACTTTGTTGTAGAATTCATACACGAGTGGTATCCACTCATTACAATTGTCATTCCTTATTCCCAATATACCCTTGCCCGCAATTAATTCTCCGATAAACTTTAGCAAATTCTCTATGCAAACTATTTGCACATCTACACAGTCTGCTTGCCATGTGGATTTAATCAATTCATCGTTCACTACTCCGAGTGCTGGTGGAACTGTAAAATCGTTGCTGAACACTCCTTCAAGTAGTTGCGCCAGAATATTTATATATTCGCTAAACGTAGATGCGCTAAATACAGATTCAAATTGCCTGCTAAATATCTTGATTGTGGTTTGTATGGATCCTACGCAAGTAGCCTTGTGTTTGATTAACGACTGTCGGCAAAGTGATTCTAATATCTTGAATTTGCACATGGAGAGCGAGGCAGAAGCATCCACCGCAGTGTCTGTAGTGCCTGTCAGCCTGTTCAAATGATCCATCAAATTCCAGTACCACGTAGTAGCCATATATGCAATGTTAGATTGCTTATTACTTGCAAATCGCTCTATTACCTGTAACCATTTTAATATCAGGTTTGTTGTTGTCAGATTATCCAGATATTCATTATCAACCATACTTGCAAACTCAAATAGCAGGGTGCTTGGATCTAGTACACTAGTGGTGCTTATAATAAAGCTGAACAGCTTACTATCAGTAATCTTGATTAACTGATTAAAAAGGGTTATGAAATGGTTTTGAATATTCATGGGATTTTCTGACAGCACTTTCTTGTATCCATCAATGTAAGCATCAATGATTTCGCTGTTGTGATTTTCAACATTGTAACACTCGAACAAGAATAGATGAGTATAGACAGTAAATACAGACTGAAATACATCCAAATCAGTCATCAAAGCCATATTCTCACTAGAAAGCTTGATTAGTTTATTGATGTTACCATTTGGCTTTCTGTATTCAATTAACAGATAAGCAATCAATAAATCGGTAGAAAGAGTGACAAATAAGGTGTCAAACTGGGCAATTACAGTATCCAGATAGTTTGGATGGATATAAAGCGCAAAAAGCGCGTTTGTGAGTAATCTGATAATCGATGAGGAACTTGTAAAGAGTAATGATGGTTTGATATCCAAATTAAATGATTTGGAGTGATTAATAGCATCCATGTATATCTGGCTTACCGGCTGGTTGTATTGACTGTTAATAATAGATTCCAAATGGTTGTTGCTGCTTATAACAGTGGCTATATTATCATTTGGACTATTTAAAGCACTGTTATAAGGGCTATTAATTGTGCTAGTAGGGCGACTTAATACACTGCTAGGACGAGTATTAGTGGGAATGCATGCACAGATATTACTGCTTGTTAATAAAATCAGTTTATAAATGTTTTCATGATTGGGAACTACGGCGTGTATTAGTAGCAACGCCATTGATAGATTAATTAGATCTCCAGTGTTAGCAATAGTGTTAGGAAAGATATCCATTATTAGCGCATCTGAATTAGTAATCGATTTGACTTTGAATAAGTACTCATAATACATTTTAATTATATCAGTATATAATGGACACTGGTTATTATTAATCGTTAAAAGAGACTTGTAGTACTCGAGATAATCACTGTAAACTGGCAAAAGCATGGCAGAGTTGAAAGATTCAGGCAATTTGTCGAGTATACGTATAGAGATGGTAATCATATAATGCATGGGCAGTTCAGGTACATTATTGTCTGCTAAGTGGTCGATGTATAGCTGCTTGCTAGGTATTAGACTAAACTGATCATGACCGTAATTGGAAACAAAGGCATTAATTAGTTTAAAGCATAAACTACAACAAGAGCCAACAACGTTTAGGGTAAATGACTCAGATATAAGATCGTAAAGACTGGCTATTAGTGGGGTATTGCAAACCAATTTATAGATTGCCTCAAGAGATAAAGAAGCTAAAATAACTGAGGAATCTAAAGATATAGTTTTGAATAGCATAGACAGTAATAATTCAGATTCAGTCTTTAATGTATCATGAAAAGAAGTAATCAGCTGAACGACAAGTAAAAGCGTACGAATAGCAATCGGATAAGGACACATTTCTTTTACCGAGTCACCAAACAACTGGATTATGGTTTTGCTAAATGTAGCCAACAATTTAGTAAAATGTAAATTGTGAAGTTTCACCGAACAGTTAGTAAATATCAATTTGGTTATTTCTAGACCTAGCGACCGGGGTATCGGAGTTAAATATTTTAAATTGTATTCTACGTTTCCTACAATGTACATGACATCTTCCAGTACATCGTATGCTGTATTATCAGGGCACTTTTCAACAAAATTGGCAACAATTTGACGATAGGTGGCCCAGGCACTAGAAGTGACTAGTGAATCAATTTTCATAGACACTGGTATGTTCCATGATTCATCGCTAGGATGCTTAAAAGAAGCATTCAGATTTATCTGAAGCAGTTTATGCATTAGCACACATATCTGATGCATTGCAGCTGGAGACAACTCAAGTGCATAGAGATCAGAGCACGGCAGAGCAACCTGCACTAGTTTTAATTGCATTTCTTGCAAAAGATTGGCCTGTGAGCTGAAGAAACCACCGACATCCGCGCGCAAACAGTTGTGAAGCCAGATGATGCATTCCTCCGCTAGTGCTACTTCAATTAATTTATAAGATATCATTCTTAGCAGAATAGTGAGTGCTAATATATTGGTTTTCGGCTGATTGAGTTGGAAAGTCTTTTGAAGTACAGCTTTCGCAGAAGATAGATTTTTTTGTTCTTGTCGTAATTCATAGACACATTGCTCTGCCGCTTCCTTAATATCCAGAAGCCTCCTTTTCTTAGCTTCATTCGACAAACTGGCTAAGTCTTGCTGTAAAAGGGTAGAACTTGCTAATGACATGAAAAAGTATTTGAGCTTCTGTTTCAACTTTTAATACAGAAAACTGAAAATACAAAATGTAATACTACTGCCCAAATAAGCAACAGAAAGAGCTCTTATAATGGCAGGTATGGAACGCTATTCTGTAAATTGCTTCATATAATAATGCTTCACCAAAATGTAGGTCACTTTCTGATGCAACAAGTTGCGAAACATTTTTTTGACATCTGGAACACATTGCAGCCAAATGACAAACTCAGTGAGTTGCATGTAGGTACACCGGCAGCTCAGTTGAGGCCTGATCTGCAAGAACTTTACACATACTTTATAAGGCAGCTGGAATCAAATGAAGAGATTACAGTGCTTGATTTAGAACATTTGCAAGGCAAGCAGGCTGCTTTTAAACAGAAGCTGATTGATGAGGAAAATAGTTACCTTGAAGTAAAAAAATCTCACGAAGGTATTCTATTTGAGCTAGGAATAGAGATGGAGAGTATTCAAGCGGAGATGAAAAGCTCAATTTTTAAGGAAAAAGCCTACCAAGAAAACACAAAAGTTATACTGCAGTTGTGCAGCAATGAACTAGAAAATTTCAAAACTCAGTTTGACGCAAGTAGCAGTTTAAAAATCATAGAAGCGACTAAATTATATAAGGAACTCACCTTGGCAAATGAAGCTCAAATGCAAGAATGGATTGAAAAAAGACAGCGCATTCAAAAGGAAATAAAAGAGTGGGAGTCCAGGTATATGACTGAGACAGATCTTAATTCATCAAATATCTTCTTGTTGAAATCGCAGTTGTTGCAGCTGAATGAAGATTATGATAAGCTGAATGCAAATCTCTCAGAAATCACACCAGTATATGATAAAATTTTGTTTGATAAAGATGAGCAAGGTAAAATTGATTTTCAGGAGAGGCTATTATATTTATCACAGACAATCGCGGCTAAACGAATACAGTCCACATGGAAACAATATAAGTCCCGTAAAACAGCAAACGCAAAGCCAAAATCGTCCAAAAAAGCTAAAAAAGGAACAAAGAAAAGCAAATAGTATTTAGCTATCTAATAAACTATTTTTAACTTAAACTTTGGGCTAAATCTTTTTATTTATTTTGCGTTACTATGTGCAGGCCAGTGAAAAATGAATTTGCTGAAAAAAATTAAACTGGGCTTGGATAGAATGAAGGACAGAGTGATGGAAATGATGAACTGCAGAAAGACCAGGGTTGAAGAAGAAGGGATAATTTCAAAGAAAGAATGCATTTCGCATGGTGCCGCAGTTGATGCATTTGCTGGTGACTGCAGGCCTGTTTTTGCTAGAATATCACCCAAGAATCCCAAGCTTATCATGAAGTCCACAAACAATAGATGGAAAACTAAGCGCGTTACTGAAGGCTCGACTCTAACTGAGTTCAGCACTTACATAATTGCCGATTATGAGTTGAAAAAGGATCGCAACTCTGTATCCAGATCATCACCTTACAAAAACGCCAATGCTGCAGAATCTACCAAGTTTGGGGCCATTGGAATCTCGATAGAGCCTGAGAAACATGAAAATGATACAGAATTGCATTTTTCTCTAGTCAATACATCAATAGTGGACAATAATAAGAGCTTTGAAGTTAGATCATTGGATCCTGGTGTTACCAACGAGAAAGTTTCAGGGCTCTTAAACATATCAGACCACTCTGAAAACATAGTACTTGCATATGACAATCACTACTTCAGAAAAGTTGACTCCCGGAATTTGGCGTGTGAGGAGACGATTCTGCATAACTCAGTTGTAAATTGCTTGTTTTTGAGCAAGCAGTCAGAATCCATGGACTCGCTAGTTGAAAAGTACTTGCATATGGGATACAAAGAGAGCATTAAAAGCTTTTGTTTTACTGTACCTATAGAAATGGAGAGATTCAGTTCCACAAAACTTCTATTTCCATGTGCTACTAATAAAAGTGCCATTTCTGATTCCTTCCCATTTTGTAGAGAAAATACAGAGATGGTTGAGTCAAATGATATAAATAAGCAAGAACCAGTAGAAATGCCGAAAGGTTTTGGTTTCTCAACTATTTCTAATACACACTCAGCATTTCCACCTTTGTTGAAAAAAATGAACAGTAATGAAGAGTTTAAATTTAGCAAAGAGCAACTAGCTGATGAATTATTCCTGCCTGCACTAGTTCACCCAGGAAACAAGGCGGTGCACAAAAAGAATTGGGGTGATGATCTTGGCGAGAGTATCTTAAGGTGCCCCAATAATAATGAAAAAAGTAGGGTCTTAGAGAATTTGAAAGGTGAAAATTGTGATTTATTGAATCTTAATGAGGTAAAATCGGAAGATAGCTTGGGGTACGTGCTGGACGCGGAAGGGTTATCTATAGAGATCGAACCACGTTCTGAACTTGAACCAAACGCTTCAAACAAAATTTGCTGCCAGCCTGTAAAACAATATGTGAGATCAGCATTACGTTATAGCATATTTGTCAATAGCGACCGCGCCAGAGAGGAAGAAATTTGTCCGAAAGTTGAAGTTCGATCATTAAAAATATCAAAATTCAATTTACCCCCACTGCGGACCAGAAACGAGTTCTTTGAAAGTGGATCCAAAGGCAGCACCATAAAAGAGCCCCATAGATTGGAAAACTCTTCCCATACCGATAGAGCACCAGAGTTCTTTCCCTTGCATCTTTATAATTACACTGCAGTCAAAACCAAGTATACTGATATGGGGCTGTTGCAAAACTGTCTCTTAAATGCATTTTGTCTCCAAATGGAATCACACAAGCTAGATGAAGACAACCTGGCCCTTCGAGGAATTTGTTTCCGAAATCTCGCATATAGTCTGATGGTAATGGAAGAAGAGTCTACTCCTCTAGTTATGGACGACTATTATACTTGAAATAGGTTTAGTCAAATTTCAATGAGAAATGGTCCACAAACTGGAAAACCCCACTAATCAAATGTATTGCGTACAAATGTCCTATATTATATCATTTGCGCTTTTGGCGGCAGCTCGTTGTTACCGATCCTCTACTTTCAGTCTAACCTCAAGAGCAAGCAAATCAGGGTCCTTGTATCAACTGCATACACTAGTTTCCTGCTCTGGATACCGCAGTGGTCTGTTGGTGTGCGTCTACAGTTTTTGTGACCGTAATAAATCATATTTTACCAATTTGTTTTAGCATGCTGTATAGATCCCATGCACCCACAATCTGAGCTACGTCATTTTAGTATCATACTGTACAAGATCCAAGATCGTAGCGAGTGCATCTATTTTCACAGGCTTTCTGAAGTTGCACTCCAGGCCAATTAAGCAGCATATCTATCAGCATTTGTGTCTGTTGTTTTAGTGCTGCGTGTGACATCTTGGTCTATGACGAACGCTGAATTTGATACCTCTGTAAACCCACCTCCATGTTGTTTGCAAAATCCTGTAAAACAACGGCAATGATGCCATAAATTGGCCAACTATTGGTTACTCAGACATTCAGCTGAACACATGCACTCATCTAGCTCCCCTTTCCAAACTGGACATATTGAGGGAACAAAAAGTCACCCACAGACTCGGCTTTACCATCGGGACTGGTTGCATCGTTTCTTTCATAATTAGGCTTTAGTTCTCCTGAACATTTTGTTTTCTTGACACTCTTAGTTGAATTATTTGTGGTGATTAAGTTGGTATAGGTTAAATAACTGAGAATGTGGTTGACGAAACAAGGGTTGACATAGGTCTGCCTCATGTGTGACCAACAGGGATGAATTACTTAGATTCAGAAGATTTATGCCATTGCTCCTCGCTAAAAGTCCTGATTTCCGAGAAAATCGAGAATTTCCACAGAGAATCTAGCAAAGCTAGATGCTCCGTTACAGTGGCTGGTCACTCTTGCAATACCCTGAGGCGGGGTTGAATAAGGGTACATATACCTGATGTATATGTTCCTTGCTGCCATATGATCTCTATCTATCTTCAAATGACACTTTGTACAGGTTCAGGTTTCTAAATTAGTTTTCTTTAGAGTGGCATACCTTGTACATATCTTACTAGTAAATGCATCATTATATTCAACCATCGTCTTTCCTCTTTGTTTGCACTTGAACTTCAAGCGTTCTTTGAATAAATTGTGCAGATATCTTATAGGCATTGAAAGACAACTAATTTTCCCATGTTTGCACCAGTTCCTCAACGTTGATGAATGTATGCTGTGCCTGCTAGTTATTTCTTTAGAATTGATTTACCATTTGCGAAAAGGAAGAATATCGAGTGTTTAAGGTATTAGAAAAATCTGGAAAAGTCTTGAAATTATACAAAAATGCATACAAATTCGCGATAAATGATTTATTCAAGAAAACAATCGAGCTGTACTCAAATAAAAAGGATCTTCTATAATCCCCGTAATTGATCTAAAATGAGTCTCTTAGGGCCCCAATAGTGAGAAAGTCTTGCATGTACATATTTGGAATAGATCTCTATTTTTATCATAAGATGTTCATGTAATTTTCTGGAACTTACAGTTTATGAGATTTGAAGGCATTTACCTTTATATGGTATCTTTTTACAGTTTCTTAATGGTCATTTGTATTGGTATCACCAAATGATACTGACGTACGAAACAAGATGTATTTTTACTTATCATTTCTAAACAACCTGCAAATGCTATACCATGGATCGTTTAAAGAAATGAATGTATATTCCTCAATT
The DNA here is from genome assembly GCA_018985225.1 of Amoeboradix gromovi. Lineage (NCBI taxonomy): Eukaryota > Fungi > Sanchytriomycota > Sanchytriomycetes > Sanchytriales > Sanchytriaceae > Amoeboradix > Amoeboradix gromovi. The sequence goes on from JADGIF010000012.1 coordinate 17,449, forward strand.
CATAACTATGCAGAGTGGCCTGGTATTTCAGTCAGTGATGCTCAAGTTTTTGTGGTAGATAACAGTTTAATGGAACTACAGCATTTATTAATCAAAGTACAGACATGGTATAACGCCAATGCAAACATATATAGCTCTCCTACTACGACTGACCTTTTTTCTTTCGACCAATTAAAAGACGTTGCAATAGTCTCAATTCCAAATTTATCCATAAAATCAACATGTATTGCCGATGTGTTCCTTAAATACAATACAATGGATATTATTCCCATTACTTTCAAACCTGTCAAAAGTTTTGAATCAAAAAACAAACCACTATCAGCTGACTTAAATTATTTTTGGCAAGTTAATAACATCGTTCAAAATGCCTTATTTCTGACAAGAGAATCTCTTGATTCTTCAATTAACAGACTTCCTATGACCAGCGAACAATTTATAATTAAAAAGATTCAGAAATTCTGTAATATTGAGCTTATACCTATCTCCATTTACGAGAACAATGTTGTTTGCAAGATAAATTCTAAAAATCCCACTTCTCTTATTTCCACTTCGTTCAACAATCATCATTCTTTCGCTAATCGTTCATTCAAGTCTGAAAGTGCAGGTGCTATTGCAGGTTTATTTGACCTAATCCGATTTTTCAAGCTTCACCGCAGTGACTCCAAAGTGGCGTTTGTATTTTTCTCTTCTGAATCCTTGGGCCACAAAGGCTCTAAGCATTTCTTTGATCTCTATCCCATATCTGATTTCACCCATCATGTGCATTTGAATCATTTGTTTAATTTGTTTTATTGGCAGTACACTGATTCCATACAGCTTAACTTTTACAACCGCTTTATTCCTACTGTAGTATCAAACATAGACTCAAGTTCTCCCGATTTAGGTATTTTATCAATGAATATAAACCATAGTGTCATATCTTCAAATCTTGACGCTGTTGTGCACGCCATTAACCAATTTAGCAAATAGTAAAATTTATAAAACAGTGACCATTTGAATCTTCCAATGTAAAAATGACTTAGTCTAACGTTTACAGAAGTGTCTCATATCCCATTACCTGGTTGTATTGCAAAACAGTTGTACTATTGATACTCTTCTATCATTCGGACATTATATGGCTCCAATAATGGTTCATTATATTTGTATCCTCTTTGAATAGTTTGAGCATTGTAACTTCTTAGGCGCCATTTTTGCGGTCCAGAAGATATGTGAATGACTCTCTTTGATTTCTTTCTTTTGTTCATCGTTGGGAAAATGTTCAAATGCATTTCTTTTTAGTAAATATCAGATCCAACTTGATGCCAAGTTTGCACAAATTCACGTGGACCCTTGCTAATGTGGTAGATTCTATTAAATAATTTATTACTTTTAGTCTTAACAGAGCTTTTGTTTCAGTGCTTGACCACATTTTAAATTTAATCTCTCATTTATTAATTTTCATCAAACTGGAACCTGCTTGCATCATGCTGTATCCTGTTAATTAGATGGCACACATCATTCTGTATTATGTCTCTGCACAATTCGTCATACTCATCTGTAAGCAGAGTTAATGGCTTACCTCTGATCAATCCTTCATCTCTCTCTTTGTTTATGTTAACATATGGCGCAAATTTAGTGTAATACTTGTTTCCCAAGAACAACGCTATCTTGCATTGCTTAATCAGCAGGTACGCACCGTACAAGTAACTGCATTCCTTGGAATGGACCAGTGGTTCATAGTATCTATTTACGGCGTCTACGCAGCATTGACCCTAAATTAATATCAAATACCTGAAAACATGTTATTGTTCCGCATATTAAACACAGTGCCGGTTGACTAGGAACTTTATTGCAATTTCTACACCTTAAGTCCATTACAAAAAAATCTTCATATTTATGTGGTAGCTTGGTCAAAGCAGGTTTGATTAGCTTACTGCTGTTCCATTTCATGTTAAACATCATAAATAACTCATCCTGCTTGTTCACAAAACTACTGTTAACATCAATGGTGCTAAGTCCCATAATTATCGTCAAATATATTCGAGTACATGTCAGATAATGCAATTGCTCTTGCTCTGGTAGCAACTGTATTCTGGACTTGCAATAATCAAATATACTGGTATTGTTTAATCTGCATTCATCCAGCATAATTGGCATGTCATTGTAAAATTGATCCTCGCTTTTGGTACTTGTCATTGCGGTGCTCCAATACCATCTAATAAATTGAAAGAAGTGGCTATAAAACTGTTGATTCCTGCTGCTGATTGATCCTAGCATTTCTAATTCTAATATGGTGCCATAGAGTATCATTTCAAACTCTACATTCATTGGATTGTACGCTTTGCTCAATGCTTGTTGTAATAAAATCAAATGGTTCAGGTGAATATCTGCTGGTTCTACTAACTGCAAAGCATCAATGTCTTGTTTAATTACCTCCTCTACACTATTGAAGTTGCTGCTCATGCTGCAAGGTATAGTGGATACGGAATGGTTGAATGTACCTTTTCCAATGATTGGAACGTAGCAATTACTTAAGCTTCTGCATATCGGACAGGTTATACATAGTTTATTGCTTAAATCATTGCTAGACAAAGTAGAACCGGCTTTTACGCTGTTGTAAAGGCTCTTTAAACTAGTGCATCTGAAGTGGACTACATGGCATCCACTGATTTGAAATATTGTATTTCGATTGACCAAATGTTTATTAATACTCAAAAACGACAAATAACCATAATCCTCACCAGCGCATGATTGCTTACAATAGCAGCATTCCTCGGATGTGGCATTAAATGATGAATATGCTTGTTTGTTGAATAATTGCATGTATGGGCTAGGTAAATCAAAACTAGCTACGGACTCCTCGTCATCTAGCATACCCATCTCTTCCATGTATGCATTCATCGCTAACAACTGCGTCTGTTTTATTTTATTTAATAAGTTAGACTGCAATTGTAAACTTGCACTACTAATGGTACTCGCGTTAATGGTAGGGACTGAGTAGTCTCTGTTGAATCTAGTATTAATAGCGTTGATCATAAATGCAGCACGGTGTATGTTAGATGCATTTGCAGATGATTTGTAAGCATCAATACATTTGTCAATAATAGTAGGATTACTAGTGATTATACTTATTTGTAAAAGCATGTCATTGGAAATAAACGTATCGACTCCAAGTTGCAGCGAGTACAACCTTAGGAGTGTATCGTTTGTGATATGGGCAGTCGTGGTTGGCATTTGATATTTTATTTTATTATTATTAATTATATCACTCATATTGCTAGAGTTATAAAAGTAATGATACGGGTTTATAGAAGCATCCGTAATAAAGTACTCTATCCCTTTATAAGTGTGCTTGGAATGAATCGAAGGAATGTCTAGGTCATAATCCATTTGCTCAAAATAATCATCTAATTCACTCTTTAAATGGGGCTTAACTGCTAGCATATGGTGTATGAACTCATTGGTAATATTCTTTAGGGGTGTCAGCAGAACTAACACAAAATGGAGTATGTTAGAAGCTAATAGTTTGTTGTCGTTTATAGGACCAATAAGACTAAAGTACATATCAAATACGTTATAACGCTTGTAGTAATGTTGTAAAAGCTGCAGATCGCTGGTATAAAGACTACCCAGCTTAGATCTATTTAGTTTCATCAGCGATTGTTCATAAAATGGTATTTGACCATTTCTCAACCACATCAAACTAATCAGCTGGTCGTGATAGACCTGGTTAGCAATTAAACCATGTAATACAGTGTTATGTGGATCAATAGATGGGTTGAACGGCATGTATTGATTTAACTGAGCAATGGGACTGGCTGTAGGTTTTAACTGATTAAACAGCTCCGGATATCGACTAACTAAAGGGCTGAGTAATCTAAATAAAGTTGTATGTATTGAAGCGCCATTCAAATGTGTTTTGGGTGATTGCAAATGGTGGACAGCATTTAAGATCAATGATAATGTGTAGTCGATGTTATCATCTGTGACAACTAAAAGCAGTTCTTGCATTAGTATATTCATGTTTAATGCCAAATTAAATGCCCATCTCCATGATTTAGATTCAAATTGTATATGTTGATTTATATATCTTAGTTGATGATCCATTCCATGTACTAAGGTACTGAGTACGATGAACGATCGCAATACATTGTCTTCGTTATTCTGTATTCTGGTTTGAATGTTCTTTCGTAGGTCATTCGTATTTATAAAGAATAACAAGTCGTGGGTTAACTTCATGTATATACTGTTGCTAATGCCCTGCTTGTTAACATCTATTATAGGAAGAGTTATAGAATGTACGTCTGACTTGACAGTGTTACTAAATGGCTGCTTTTGGTTGAATAGGATTGATTTAATCAGCATTTCACAAAACATGAAAGAACAATTAAACATGGACTCTAATGCTAGCGCGATAGAGGGAACAGTTAGAATTTGCACTCCGATTTCATTCAAAGTGTCATACGGCTCTCTTTCTTTGAATAAAACATCCCATAAGATCAAAGGATATAACTTGAAATATTGAATGGCAAATGTATCTCTACGATTTGTTATAGGCACTTGGAGTTTATAGTTACTTATATTGTTGAATTTACCAATTATTCTGTCATCTATTACTTCTGTGAGAGTATTAGTAAAGCAGAATGATTTCATAATTAACTCATTCAATAACTTACGGAACTTCTTCCAGGTTTTGCGGTGATAATACATAACATAATCTATACGGTAGTGGCAGAATGACTTGGACTTGAGATCTGGCAGCAAATCAAGAACCGAATCTGGAAGTTGATAACAAGTGGGAGTTAATCTACCCTTATACACACCATTAAATGTAGAATCGTCTTCGCCGTCGCTGTCCTGGTCTACTATTCTTAATAGTCTGCTAATTCTGCCAGAGAACGTAGATGGATTAACTAAAGCAGGGGAATCTACAGCAACTTTGTTCGAGTGATCTAGAGCTGGAGTAGGATGGTATAAGGGGTCTAATTGGACATACCTAAGATCAGGATCAATATTGTCTAATCGAGTGTGCCATGCCTTCAATAGTTCCTGACAAAGTATCATTTCCATGATATTCTGTAAGTCATTAGGTCTATTATACTCGCCCAAGACCAGATCATACACGAACTCCATTAGTTCATAAGCTTTTGTCTGTTGATGAATAAATGACTCTTGCAAGACAATAACATGCAAACCTATGGTTTTGATTTTATTAGCTATTTCGATACACTCTGATTTCTTTCCCGTAAATATGATATCCATGCCGTTGTTATCAATATTGTTCGCAATTCGGAATCCACGCTCTTCACTCTCACCTAATGCACTTGATACAGTGTTGATAACCTGGTCATAATTATGTATTTCATCATTATACAGAATACTGCAATAAACACCGTCATCTTCGGTTGTTTCTATAATGCTGGTATCAAATGGCATATGATGGAACGTGTCAATAAAAAAATCAAAGACATTGGCAATAACCACTCGTAATTGATCTTGTTGTGACTTCATGAGAACATCATGCGACATGGAGAATCGGAAGAAAATCCTTGTTTAACGCAGAGAAATCAAATTATTAAGCCAACAGCAATATCATCTCTTTCTTCTGAACGGTCAACTAAAACGGGTTGCTAAACTAAAAATCCTTTAAAAATTTCATTTGCCATGAAGCAGAGAAAATAGGAAAAGTACATTCAATTAAAATTAACACTGCTATGAAAAAATACCTTCAAGTTGTCTTTCCCCTTCAGCTCACACCATTTGGGTTGGAAAGCATAATGACATTCTCGAGGGAGTGGAAGATCTAATCTATAATGAGATGTTTTTGCGGTCTAAAGAAGGAGAGATTAGTATTTACTGTTTTAAGCCCAAATGCTTTAAAAAAGCCTCGCTATTAGGTTCTCTCTTTAAAAACTTCTTAATTAGTTCCATTGGTTCAACACTTCCTCCAGGTCTAAGAATCATATCACGATACGTCTTACCCACACTCATATCATTAAACTCTGAGTATATATCAGATGCGTATACCAGTGACCACATATACCCATAATATGCCTATATTAGTATTGAATTACACTTTGATAGCCTCCCATGATGTGGTTGAATGTAGATTGACCATTGGTTCCAGGGTGGTTTGGCAACAGAGTAATCTCTTCCCTTAGCTTTGAATACAATGCACCTGTATCTTTTACAACTGAGCTACTGGAATGCAGAGTCATATCATATGTAGCAAAGAATATTTGGCGTAAGTTGAACAACGACGCATTCACGTTTCTAGCTTTAACTATCTGGGTTATTAAAGAGTCTGGCAACGGTTCATTAGTAGCCAAGTGTTTACTCAGTTTGGTCAAGACATTTGGCTGATAAATGAAGTTTTCTAGCATTTGCGAAGGGCATTCTACAAAATCCCAAGCAGTATTAGTACCTTGCTGATCACTGTATTTGGTAACACTGCATAATACATGGAACACGTGTCCCAGTTCATGAGCAAGTGTCACCACTTCGTCATGTTTTAGTAAGCTGGGCTCTGTCTTAGTAGGCTTTGTAAAATTGGCAACCAGAGCGGCTAAAGATGGCTGATATTTGTCACCAACTAAGCATGCGGGTTGCAATTGGAAACAAGCAGCGTGGCTATATTTGTTATCTCGTGGATAGAGGTCAACGTAAAAATGACCATAGAGTTCATCTGTAGACGCATCATTAACCTTATATACCAAGACGTCAGGGTGCCATGTTTCTCCATTGGTTTGCACAATGCTCAAGTCAAATAAATCAGCATAAAACTGCAACAATTGTTTTAATACATGTTGCACAGGAAAATACTGCTGAATCTCGGTCTCATTCACTTGATACTCATTGATTTTCAGCATGTTGTGATAGTATCTAAAGTCCCATGGCTGCAATTTACCTTGTTTTAATGATTCTAATTTCTTCAAATCTATTTTACCATACGGTAGCAGTTGAGATTTCAAATCGTTCAGGAATGACCACACAGTCTCAGGATTCTTTGCCATTCTGTCTTGCAACTGCAAATTAGAAAATGTTGGATATCCTAGCAGTTTAGCCAACTCTAACCTTTTTGCCACAGCTGTCTCTAAACGAGGAATATTGTCCAAACAACGACTATTGTAGACTAAATCAAGTCTCTTTCGTGTGTTTTCATTGCTACATTGATCAAACACAGGAATCACATCAGGATATTTCATTGATAAAATATATTTGCCATCATTTTTCTCTAATCGATTTAAGTAAGACTCTGACATGCCTTGCAGCTCTTCTGCAGTAAATTCAATTGTAGTTTTGTCATCGGCAACAGACTTTGAGAACTCAAGTGATAAAGTTTGTAATTCCTGTTTTAAATCCTTGACTTTGGCCCTTAATTCATCACTCAACAACAGACCGTTATTGACGAAATCGCGATGTAGATCAGTAAACAGTTTGAATTCATTCTCAGGCACTTTTTCATCTTTCGCAAATACCGGTTCAAGAATTTTGTTAACGTGTTGAAAAAGAGACTTATTTTGATATACATTCAGATTGTACTTTTGAAGGGTCTCTTGAGCATTCCTACTCTCTAAGCGAACACCTTCGTCGGTGGAAACATGCTGACCGAATGTCACTTTACTCTGTAATGCATGAAGTTCGTTATTACTTAAAAACCATTGACGAAGAGAGTTTACATTAGGTTCAGATTTCAAAAACCTATCAGTAATAGCATCAGACTTGGCAATGAATAATTTGGTCAATGCTGGTATTTCAGTCGAAGATGGCAACGAAAACATCCTTCTAATCAGCAGAAACGACATGGGGTATTTATATGGGATTTTCTACGACGTAATATGTGGCATATTTTTGCAACATGATACTAATAAGACTTTAATTAAGCTCTTCCGGTAGCAGCAACCTTTTCCGTTCCCTAGAATCACCCTTACGCTTCCGGTTTGACAAGCTTAATTAAAGGTAAATTGAATTTATTGAGTCAATCTATAGTTTTTTCGTTTGCATATAGGACAACTGGCGAAACCAGACTTGTCACGATCCCAAAGATTCAAGCATCCTCTATGGAACGGTCCATGCTGACATAATGTCATTTCCAGTTTCAGAGGCTCTATTTTGTCATAGCATATTAAACACTCTTTTTCGTTGGCATGCTTAAATCTTTCTACACATTTGTGACTGCTTTCCAAAGTTTTAACCACTTGATTTGTTATGGAAGAATCTAAGCTGTTTGCCGCTAACACTGCCAATTCCAGTTCGCAATATGTTAGTGCTAGCCGTAGTAGCTCCTTGGCTTCGACTTGTAACGTAAATGGGTTCCCATCATTAATCTTACTGTTGGCCTCTATAATTAACCGCGTCTTTCTATCCTTAATATCCAGCATCATCATGAACCACTTGAGCTGGCTATATGGAATTTTGTCATCATTTAATTTCTTTTTAATAATTTCAGCGGCATTCTGATCGTTAAGCAACTTGAACACGATAGCGATTCCATCTTTGTCGTCATCTAAAAACGGTCTTTTTATGCAGTTCTCATTAAGAAGCAAGTCATTATTTTTGAATGCTATTTTACCAAGATAATACAGCAACTGAACATCATCTATGGTAGCTTGATCTCTCATATATAGGTACCATTTAGGCTTTCCTCTTATATGCAGAAACAGTTTATCAAAATTGAAATTGAGTCTGCCGTTCAAATTGAGGTGCATTCTGTTTTCCTGAAGATCCTCCAACGTTATTATTTCCTGTAGTTTATATATAACAAGCTGGGAATGAATGTACACAACCGAAGATAGATAAAGCCAATGTGAGATGTCGCTATGCGATTCAATCAAATTGTTGCACATGTCTGCAGTAGAACTTTGATGCACAACTTCATAGGTGCAGAAGGAATAGATAACGAAAGTTTTAAATGACAGATGCTTAGGGTCTACTGTATTTTTCAACTTGTCTAAATAAGCGTCCAGTTTGATATGTACATAGAGGTTAAAATGGCTTTCGAAATGAAAATACCGACTGCACAAATGCACAAACGGCCATAGAATAGATAGCAGTTCAAACTTGTCTTCACACGTTGATATTCGCTTGATAAAACTTTCTATGGTATAATCCGATCTTAATTTCGGTGACTCCAAAAACTTACCCACATGAATCGGCTCAATAATTGAGTTGGACAATTTCGCGCAGTTGGTATGCTGAATTTTTGTAGTTGAATCAACAATTTCAACATAGTTTGGACAGTTTAGAAGCGCGTTATCACAGGTATTAACGTAATAAACGAATTCTTCGAAGTTGGATTCTTTCAACTGGTAGAGCGGTTCAAAAACTAAATTCACGTCATCTGTAATGGGACACAGACTGTAAGCAGTAAACAAAAGAAGAATCATGTATAGCGAGACTGCTCAAAGACAATTTGCCAATTTAAATTACAAACTATCCAATTTATCCAATAAACATCGCCGCTTTTTGACAAGCCGGAGATTGCAAAAACGACTGACAAATTAACAATGCCTCAACATGCGATAGCCAAGTGGAGGTGTCCTGTACTTATAATCTTTCCTTGCCCAAAGAACCATTACCATATTTTCTCTTCTTTACCATTCTGGTCGTTCACAATTGCTAACTAGACTTTCTATGAATTTAACAAAGATTAGCTAGAATTAAATCTCGATATAATAAATAGAGAGGATGTGCCACTTCCTGTCTAACACGGTGTCCTGGAATGCCTATTTAAGCTGTTGCAATAATTGTAACAGCTCGCTCTTGAGAAGTAAAAGAAGTTTTGACAAAGATTATTGCAGCAACCGGTGCCATGTTCAAATCTACATGATAGTACGATTTACTTATAGCCTTTTGATCTCCTGCTCTAGTTCTATATACATTTTCATACTATTACCTGGTGTTCTCAGCTTTATGCTTTCATATTGTTCTTTTAATGAGATGTATCTTTGTTTTTTTCCCGTCATTTCTATTTTGTCCATTATTCCCACTAGCCCATTCCCCAGCACACTGTTCACATCTGCATTACATTTCAACACGAACTCGAGCAAATCCAATGATGCTACTATTACACTTTCTGCACTGCTCTTTAGTATAGTGCTAGTTCCATACCACAGCGAATATTCGAATTTTAATATATCATCGAAAATTGTTGAATCTGATGATAACACATGTGCTTGTATAAAACTAGTCAATTTGAAGAGCAAAATTAATTGCTTTAGTAGCTCCTGCTTATAGCCCTCAGACTCCCCGCTGTTAAATGCTTCCAGCACCATTTTGCACAGTTCCAAATGTTGCTTACTGATATCCCGGATGAAATGGAAAGAATGGCTTTTGAATCCACTATACAGCAGTACTATCACTGCTTTCAGCACACGCATAGTTGATATCCTACTAAGCAATATTGATGAATTATTTATTTTTATTCTGGTAGCCAAGTATCCTATTTCCATAAAATGCGGGTGTCCGCTATCGAATGCGTTCTCCATTGTTTCTTCAATGTTTACGCTAATCGACATTGTATCAGCTAACTCATCCAAATACTTCATCAACAATTTACTGTATGCCCTGTTCTGTGTGTTTTTGTTAAGTTTTGATTTAAATATTGTAGTAACTGTAAATTCGAATAGATCTATATCTACATCCTTTAAAATATCAAAGAACCCAATCACATTCGCATTTGCGTCATCAAAGCAACACAAAAACGAGTCCAAGTTGAATCTTAAATTCTCTAATAACAGCGCACTGCAATATCCGTGTTGCTTAATCAGATATCCTATACTCATTAGAAAGTATCCTGCACAGGTGCTATTTATTCTTCTGACGCTTGATTTCTTAAGTATTTCATCAACTATTCTTGTTAACTCTAGCGGATGCTGCTGGCTGTATTGGCTCAGGGTGCTGACTTTTATGAAGGATTGAAAGTGTTCTCCTACATCAACCAAGCTGTCTATTCCATAAATTAAAAGTCTGTTGTAGAAATCTATCCTTAGCTCCTCCCAATTTAATGACTCATTCAGCAATTCCCACCTTTGCTTATTGCTGGCAATAATCTCTATATAATCAATCAGTTTGCTATCTTCAGATAGCCAAGTATATAAGTTGGATCTCATGATATCCCGTTGCAATACAAAGCAGAGTAGTATGCACGCTTGTTTAGCCAAATGGTCCTTGCTGTTTACTTTAAATCTGTCCATGCAACTATACAAGGTGTTTAACAGTTTATGAACTCCAGCTAAAAGCTCATCTTGTTGTTCAATCATGTATTGAATAACAAACAGGATGTATTCGCAGTTCTCACCATCTACATTCCTAATGGCATCACACGCATCAATAAGTGAGTCAAAGAGCTGGGGTAACAAATCCTTGCATTCTGATGCGTTATAATATAATCCCACATACAGGGCAGTTAGCCACTGCTTTAGTTGGAACACTCTGGATGTGTTGATACCCGTGCTATGGTAAGCAACCAAACAGGTATTTACTGCTTTAATAAGCAACAAACATAAGTCAATTTGTAAAAGTCTTAGTTTGCTAGTAACAATACATTTAGAATGCAATATTCTAACAATACTGTGTAGTATAGGAACGCAGTTTATGATGGAAAGCGGGCCCTGTTTAATAGCACCGTCTTTGATTACGCTGTCTAGATAACCCAAGTGAATAGATACGCTGTGCCTTATCATCAGTATTTCGTAATCTGATAAATTAGTCGAGGGATGGATGCAGGTGCAAGCAAGTAGTTCAATAACAAGGCTAGTCAAGCTGGTATTCTTTTCGACACTTACAATGTCCAGCAGCTTCGTGACACTAAACAACTTCATTTTAAATGACTTCATCAGGTGCAACAAAGCATTGCAAGTGGGAACTAACAAAGACTTGGCGACAACAGTGAAAATATTGTCCAATGAAGTTACCATATTGAATTTCAATTCCAATATTATTCTACCCGCGTGTCTAATAACAGGGTCGTCGTGGACTATAGACTTATAACAATATAGCAGACATCTAGTCATAATTAAAGTGTAGTCAGTGATGTAGATGTACGCGTCCATAAAATATGATATTTTGTTCAAATTACACAACCAGTCCTTTGTATTGTGAGGAAAATCCATAAGGAATATACTTGATTGATCCATTGCCAGTAGATTTGCTATTATTTTAGAATAGTCATAATCGCTTTTCAACTTGTCGAAATCTAAATGATTCCACGCATGATTCAATATGGAGTGTAAGAGTTGAGAGGAGTTGCCGGAGTTGCTAGCAATTATCCTCGCCAGTAGGCAGAGGGCATCAGGAAGCAGCGTTTCTTGATTCGTAAAGTATTTGACTATGTACCCTACCAATTGATTAAATGATAGCAAAGCTGGTTTCCTAGATTTGCTGCTGTTTGGAGCAGTTGATAATTCAGTAGAGCAACCAAGTAGGGTAGCAAATATCTTCGCGTATATAATTTGAAATTCCAAGTCATTTCTACTAGCTGTCAACCATTCTAATACGGGTTGGATTCTATTAAAATCAACCTGGTCCGCTACCCTAAAGTTTAGCAGGACTAATTGGCCCAGTATTAGTGTATGGCTACTGTTTAGTATTCTAGTCATTAATGATATCCATGTGGTGGACGTATTCACGCGATATTTGAAAAGGATTATATTCAGCTGAGCAGTTAATTCAGGATCCTTGTTGACGGCTTGAAGTACTTCACCCAGAAGTCGTTTACCATGGTCATGCAAGACATAGATAAATTGGATTTTAGGGTTCTGCACAGCATTTAAGAATTTGCAACAGTCAAACGACGTCTTAGTTTGCAAATGATAAACTACCTGTTGAATGGTAGTCACACTTTGTGATGATACTGGAGAAAGTGGCATTTCAGGAGTAGGTGGCAATTCTACATTACTCGGGATTAAGTTACGATGTTTATGAATAAAATGATAAAACTCGTCATGGTATTCATTGCTAGTCGAATTTTTGAACCAGTTCAGTAGCAAAGCCAAGAATTGATTAAATATTCTGTCTGATTTAAATGCTCGAAAATGACATCGGTTTCTAATCAACCACCACCCAACAGTAAGGGTAGAAGGATTATTAGTAGCGATATTTTTATCAATAGCATTAATCAGCAATTCGTCAAGGTAATCAAAAGTTGTAAATACTGGAATTTCCAGTGGTATTATATCATCCACTACTGTAATGAAAGAAGATACTATTAATAAATCAATTACGTGTTGCTGTACAACTGTTCTCTTAATGTCCTTGAAGAAATACATCACTTTGTTTACAGATACACTTGACTGCTCAAAGTATGTCCTGCTAATAGCGTGGTACAGGGGATATACATTGTTGTAGTCGCTGAAATAGAGTTTCTTTGTGCTTGATTCTAACCCACCGTGGTCTTTAATACCCTTTCTTAGTAAAACCAAACATTCTGGAAGCTCATTGCTTTTGTGCAATAGAATATACTGTAGTACAAGAAGGTCTATTATAAGCATCCTCTCATTGTCATGGTATGACTCCTTGTTGTTTAACAACTTGGAGTAAACCCGATCAAAAGAGTCTAAATCAGTTATGTTGGATCTACTTTTATCATCATAAATACAGTTTAGATGATAAGTTCCATGTAAAGATGCATACGCAGTAAACCCCCATATTATAGTATTACATATGACACATCTACAAGCGCTATACATTGCAACTAGATGAAATTGCTGCTTCCTAGGAGTTGTGAGTGCATTGCGCTGTATTACATGATATTCCAAATTCATAACATTTGCATATTCGTTCAAGTTATCCAATAACTCGTCAATCAATATGGATTTACGAAAATGGAAGTAGTGAGTCGATTCCGGTTGAATAACCTTTGAAATAAACAAATCGCAGGCGCTAGATCTTACCATATCAGACTCATTGGTCATGCACTGAAGCAGTTTTAATGTACCGTCATACGTCAACAGTTTATCTACGATTCTATCTCTAAGTATCAAAAGGTCAAAATCATCAGATTTCTGATATATAAGCATCACGGTTAACAGTTCTTCAACATGGAACTGCCAATATTCTTGTTTTTGATGTAAAACAGTCATCAGTTTAACATGCAACCGTTTATTCATTAAGCTAAAACATTTTGTATATAAACCTATGAGATCTCCTGGTAGAAACAAGCTGAGATCTAAGATAATGGAATGAAGGTGAAATGGAGGATGGGCAGGACTAGGATCGGAATCGTCTATATGTATTACCAGGGTCTTTGCTATAGCTTCCATGATTCTGTCATTTTCAATGAAGCCTTCCATGTATACATCCAGTACTTTTCTAAACAAAACTGTAATTTCATAAATGTTGGAATCGATAGTTTCTTTTATTATGCGATTTACAATGGATGACAAGTATTTTATTTTGTTACTGTTCATGTTTTGAAAAATTAAAGTTTAAAAGAATTAAATTTACTCTAGGTATGGTCTTTATAGTTTATAGGTATTCCGAGGGACTCCAGTATGTTTCTATGTTCAGTTTTTAGTATATGTAGTTCGTATTGCCATGATGTTTCTTTATTGGGATTAAATGCAGAAAATACATCCTCTAGCTCTGAGCTAAGTACAGGACGTACTCCAAAGAACTGAACATCTAGTTTATGGGGAGGGCTTTTGACTGGTGTCATTTTATGGAATATGTATGCCACAATAGGTGTAAACCCTCGGGAAGGAGAATTCAATTCATTTGCGATATTAACCGGGTAATAAAACCCACCAGGAAAGAATACAGACTCTACCCATTTAAATTCAGTTTTGTATCTAATTCTGTAAAACATATAGCATATTTTGCCTTCCAGTACACCATTTAATCCAAATCTAACATTTTCATAGTCCTCATCGTGTACGAAATCTAACAAGCATTTTCCAAATAATTGATAGGACCTCATTCCGAAGAGCTCTTCGGTAGCCTTCCGCGGCGTGTTCACAAGAAATATACCCTTGGCAGTGATTTTAGACCATAATGAGGATTCTCCAAATCCACCAAAAGAGTCCAAGTCAGCAAAGTTTAGAGTCGGAAGATACTGCTCCCTAGCTGTCAAAACCATCAGCCTCTTACCTTTAGGTCTTTCGCATATCATGCCTAAATTAGTCATTAAGTTACACTTGCCTTGAACTCCTAGCCATGTATAACCAGACATCTTCCGATTGAATCTGAATATCATATTAATGGGTTGATCAGCCATATGCGGAAGGCTTTTGAATTCTCTCATAATACCTACCCAGTCTCCAGAATGACAAAATTCACTCAAGTTCTTGTTTAATATCTCACTGGAGCTATACTCAAACAATTGCAAGCAAGCGTCATTTATGTGTATAAATTGACCTTTGACAGACAAGCAAAAGAGATAGGGAATATTTTGCGTGAGTATTTGATAAAATTCTGATTTGAGATCCTGATCTGGTTCTGCAGACATCATTTCTGCAATGTACGGTTTTAAGGTATCAGTGTCATCCATTTTACCAAACCTGTATTTTTCTTCCTCTGCAACAACCACCTCTTGGGGGCTTTCAATAAGATTAGATTTGTCTAGTTGGTAATTCATGACATAAATGCCATCTTTCATGCTTTTCATAACATTATAAGGCTGCTCTATTAGACTGACTTGGAATCCAATAAATAGATCTAATGGCCCATCGTCTGTTGATGATATTGGGATTATACTTATGAAACTTAAAAATGGTTCACCGCCTTTTTTATAATTTATAAGAGAGTGTTGCCCTTCGCTTAGTGCATCTATATCCTTTTTCATTTGGTATACGACGTTGTTATCCGTATACCTACGCCTTGAGCCTAATGTTACTAAACCATCTGGCTCGGTAGATACAGACTGCAAAAAACGACAGTTCTGTCCTACACACTCAGCAGCAGTATAACCTGTTAGTTCTTCAAATGCGTGACTAACGTA
The DNA here is from genome assembly GCA_018985225.1 of Amoeboradix gromovi. Lineage (NCBI taxonomy): Eukaryota > Fungi > Sanchytriomycota > Sanchytriomycetes > Sanchytriales > Sanchytriaceae > Amoeboradix > Amoeboradix gromovi. The sequence continues at coordinate 33,365 of JADGIF010000012.1, forward strand.
TACAATTGGACAATCGGGTTTTGTGTTATCCGTTATGCAAAATGAGCAACTCATGTCCACAGGTCCCAAACTTATTGTTGGATTCTTTCTATAATAGGTTCTAGCCAATAGGCTCATAATGTCATATCCAGTATGGCTGTATATATGTAAACCTGTAGTTGGAAATGCGGGTGAATTTGACATTCCGTGTTTAAAAAATTGTGTACCTGGCAAATACCATTTAATTTCATTCTTACTAGTTATAGAGATTAAGTATTGTAGGCTCCAACACAAGATACAACAACAAATAAAGACTCAAGATTTCTTTAAAGTAGTAAATGTAAAAAATGATATTTACTTGATCTTTTTCTTAGGTCTCAACTGATTAGTATGTCCGCACTTCTTCTTTCTACAGTTAGTAGCCTTTGGTGGCAAACGAGCATAGCATTTTCTGCAAATCATTTTCTCGCAGTTATATTTAGAAGCCAAAGCCTTTAAAGATGGTTCGATGATACCACCACGTAATCTGAGAACTAAATGTAATGTAGATTCCTTCTGGATATTATAGTCTGCCAATGTTCTTCCATCTTCAAGCTGTTTACCTGCAAAGATCAATCTTTGCTGATCTGGTGGAATTCCTTCCTTATCTTGAATTTTACTTTTTACTATATCAATAGTGTCGTTTGATTCCACTTCTAGTGTGATTGTTTTGCCTGTCAAAGTTTTAACAAAGATCTGCATTTGAGATATCTGTTTGGCTGGAACATCAGAAAATTAAACGTGAGGCAACCAATAAAATTCGATGAAACATATTCCGAAAATAAGATTTTAAATGGGACACCAAATATAAAAACTAGACTCTCGTTTTTAAAGGTGCACCATACGGAGGAAATACTATCATTTATAAAAGATCTTCTATTAAACCAAATTTCTTTCATTAATTCCATTCCTCTTTTCAAAATAAAACTAGAAATGAGGTCTTGAGCATCTAAGTAAAAGGTGCATTTTCTTGGACGGTACTCTTTTCTAGAGTCATTTTGTAATGTTGTACTAACATCATTACTCCTATCTATTCTAGTATTTACAGAGTAATAGTGATTTTTTTTGAAATAAAGATTGTATGAAAGAGTAAGAGAATAGCTGTACAGAATATTTATTTTCCTTTTATACTCTTCAACTCTGCAACTAGCTGAATGTCCACTCGCCTCTTAAATCCATAAAATTAATAAAGCTGAAATAATGTGCCAAGTTGTTACAGAAAGTTAGTCCAGTTTTTATATTTTATGATTTTAAATGTTTATTTACACAGGATTAAATAGAGTTCTCTATAGATAAAATGAGGTCAAGTACTTGAAATCGTTGTTGAATATACTCAGAGCAGTCGAAATCTTGATCCTTATCTGCCAAACTAATAATTATACGTAATTCATCTCGGAGCCATAAAAGGGCTTTGTCTTCCTTTTCTCCCATAAAAGATTTGATAGGAATAGCATTTTGTAGATTGTATCCAAAATTATGTATGGTATTGTCCACTGCAATAACGTGAGTTCCCTTCGCAATTATGTCATGAATCAACTTGAAGTAAATGTTTGCAAAAAAGTAGCAATGCTTTCTAGTTAAGATTAAAGTGAAATATTTTTTTAAATCCAAAATATCAAGAACAGCCTTTGCATAGCTCTCTTCGGCTGATGTAAACAGAATTAAATCACAACTATAAGACATTTCTTCCAAAAATTCTTTTACAAATGGCCTAGCACTGCTATCTAATGTTACAGGATCTCTGCAATGCAATAGACACTCATCCATATCTAGGACCAAGGTGAATTGTTTTTTTGGAACATAATCATAAACTATTTTCGGTATATACAATTTCGGAATGCAAGATAATGCCTGGTATGTTGTGTTAACATCAAAATGCATCCAGTTTATTTCTTCTTTTCCATCCTTTATATTAATTTCAGTATGCTCTTGAATCATTTAACTGACGAAACAAATGGGAGCGTTACGTCAACTATGTGCAGAGATTGTTTTTTACAGTAACAACATCGATAAGCTGAGGTTTTACTCTGACTTCTCAAAAGGTGCTTGTGATGCTTTCAATGCTACTACTTCCGGAATAATTCATTTGCCTCGTAAAATGAAATATTATACCGTACTGAAATCTGTCTTCAAATACAAGCAATCTCAAGAAACATTTGAAAGCAGAACGTACAGAAGAATGATAAAAGTGTACAACACTCATCCAGAAACATTAAAAAAGTTGTTGTTTTATATTAACGACAACTCCGTAGATGGTGTAAAAGTAAAAACCAATCAATATTTCTATGAGGACGATAAACTAATTGAAAAAATGGACAGCGAATGTGACGCTCTGCTAGATTCCAAAAAGGCATGGCTTCCTACTAAAGAACCGGAAGATCCAAATATTATGATCCAAAAGTATCTTGAACTGAAAGAGAAGGACAGAAGTCAATTTTAACTGAATAAATTATTTATCATGATTAAATCAATTTAGCCTTTCCATTACTTCTTTTTTCAGAGCCTGTAATTTAGCAGAAATATGACATCCAGCCCTTATCATTAAGACAAGCGTCTAGGTAATCTACCGGAATAAGCCATGTCTAAAGTCTTCACTAGTGGATATATAATATATCCCTGCATGAAGAAAATGGAGAAATATTGCTGCAATTGAATGAAGCCTCAGAGTAACTGAAGAGTAAGCGGCTGCTCAAACGGACTGAATAGCGCTGTCAGTTTCTCTGTGGGAGTTCTTGACTTTGCAGGAAACCAGGTCTTAAATGAGGAGTTTAAATAAATCTAGTATTTTTAAGAACTCCCCATTTTAAAACATCGTCAATGGTAAATAGGTTGCTTGTTAAGTCTGATAATTCTGCAGTTATTGTAAAACAGATACTAGAGAAAATCCCAGGCGCAAAGGCATCTTTTTTTAAAAGTAGCAAGAATGAAATTCTACAAGACTTTATTATGGAGTTTGAATCTAAAGAAGATTTGATAAAATTTAGCAGAGATACAGAGCTTGTTGTTTACAGCATCGGTGCTGGAAGGGAAGTTGTAACGGAAACTCCATACAGCAGAATAGTGGTTTCTAATCCAGCAATTGTACCATCAAATCTCAACAATGTAATCAAAACTAAATACGACCCTAAAGCCCTCCTTCCATTGTCACCCATTGATACCGTTTTTGCAATATTTATTCCTAACGTCTTTTTAACATTTACCAATCCGAATGTTTTTGATTATAAATTGTTTGGAGCGGATATTTATACAGACGACAGCGATGTGGTAGCAATTTCTATACATACTAATCAATTTGTAGCTGCAGATATTTCTCCATTTTCTCCAGAGTTAAGAGGCGATAATGAAATTGGAATTAAACGCGAGTTTCTTGACCATTCACCAAAATACCCTGACTTTCATCTAATAGTACTTCTTCAAGTCACTTATCCATTGAAAGTATATCATCCGTTGTTCAGAAATGATATTCCATCTCGAGGTTTTGCGCTTCATGATGGAAATAGTATTACGGTTATTAGATCTCACAAAGAGCTGATTTAATAAATAAAAATTTACAGTCAATGCACCTCATCATTCAAGACCTGGTTTCCTGCAGAGTCAAGAACCCCCACAGGGAAACTGACAGCGCTATTCAGTCCGTTTGAGCAGCCGCTTACTCTTCAATTACCTTGAGATGAGAGTAAATAAGTATCAGCTATATGTTCGTCGCCGAAATATTGTCTCTATCTACCTATAAATCACATTTTTTAAATGCATATGTCTCCAAGCTGTTCACACATTCAAATTTTGAATAGTATGTGCTTTATACATTTTGGCAAAGCTTTTCTGCCAATTTCCATAAATAAGGAAAGAGAGTAACGAGTTTCATTTTACTAAAAACACTAGAAAACAAGGCTATTAGAGCGATAGAATTCATCGAATCACGATAGATAATTTATTCAACAAAAATTTAAACTGCTCCAGAAGGCAACTGGACCTCTTTCCAGTCATCTTTAATTTTGCGGGAATAAGTAATAGCGCGATACTTGAAATAGTTTTCTACCACAAACAAGAGAATGAAGATAACGTCAATAATTCTAGTAATGTTTAAACTTGACACTAAGAAGAAAATTGATAACAATGACAAGAAATCTATTCCAACGCTGATAATTGATAAGTCGATGTACAATTTTAGAGCGTTTACGGACTGCATTTCTACTGCCAAATATCCTAAGAGCAACAAGATCATGTCTTGACTCGTGAAGACAATCTCAGCTTGCAAGAGATTTGATATCGCGTAAAATACGACGTTTACAATTAGCAGATTTCTCAAAGCACCTTTCATATCGCTTACATGTTGAGGATGGGAAGTCAAGCTTTGGTTTGCTTGATACATTTATGGCCTAAAATATCACCGGCATAAATGAGACATGCAATCAGAAACTGACCCATTCCATTAAAAGGGGTCTTGATTGATGCACATAACAGTTGTCCGGAAGAAATAGCTTCATCAACGTTCATTTCTTGCCGGTGCTGCAATAACCTTTTGCAACTTGTTCTATTTTTATAGATGCAGTCATGTCTCTATCAAATACAAAGAGAAAATTTGTACATTGATGTTGTCTTTGATCGTTAACTGATATTATCTGTTTTGTTAAGGTGTGATGACAATTGCAACGCAACTTTCAAGTTCCAAATTCTGGTGTGTAATAATCACTCTAGCTCTACTAGATATCGCTTGTATTAGACGTTTATTTGGAACTATGGATTATTTATACAATCAACTAAAATTTATTTATTTGTTTGTTAGCCTACTTAAAAATTTAAAAATTTCGTGAATTGTCCATTTAGGATGAAATTTACGGGGATCAAGAGAATTGTCAATGATCCAAAAGTCAAAATGATCACATCAAAGCATTATATCCAAAGAACTAGACCTGAAAAAGCGTTTTTGAGGGCACATGAGGCCAATGAATGGCTTAACGCTGAAGGAAAGAAGTATTTTTGGGGGCAAGAAAGGCTATTTATTCAAGGAAAATTTGAAAGTGAGAATCAACCATTTCCATTTAACAGCTCATTCAAGGTTGAAAATCCTATTGGTGACAAGCTTAAGCAAGAAATATTCGATAGATTCATAACTAGACCTGATGTAAATACAGTAGTACAGTTATCTAGTTCTTATAAGCTTTCTATTGACAGGATAAAGGCTATTATTAAGTTGAAATGGTTGGAAAAAGGCATGGAGACTAAAGGAATTGCTCTTCAACATCATTATCAGGCTTCTATGGACAAGTTATTGAAATCCAAAATGACTGCCAAGGAGATTGAACCTGAATCCGCATTGAGATTTTACAAAGCAAGAGAAAAACCTATTTTTGTACCTTCTGAGGTGAGTAATATGTCCCCTGATGCTGCTGCGAAAGCTATGCACACTGATCCGTTTCAAACAAAAATTGAGAAGATAAGAAGAGCTGCTTCTAAGCCCTTTAGGATTCCTCAATTTCTGTCTGATATGTACTGTCCTACAGTTTTATATTCCTCTAAACAAGCTAATGACTTAGCGAATACTCTTTCATTATCTTCTGCTTTTACTAAGGATAAACTGACCTCTAAGAAATATGAAATGAATAATTTTTATCCAGGTACAGTTCAGTCTGATTCTTCCAATCCTGTGTTTGAGTCTAATGTTAAATGGACTCGTAAACCTAGATTTGCGACTGTCTTTGTAAACATCAGCTCATCTAAGAGTACTCCAAAAGAGCGCTGGAATCCGGAACAGCAAAAGGAGCATATTGTACCTAGTATCTCGTCTGGAAATATTATAGTACGTGACAGAGATGGAGTCTTAAGAACTCCAAATGCCAAAGAATTAAGAAGTCGCGAGAAATGGGGGAAACTGCTAATAAAGCGCAGACTGTATAAGAACTTTTGAGTAAATTAATTTATTTCATTTTTCAAACGTGATGTCCTCTTCAGTCCGAAATCACAAGAATCCGAGATGCGAATACGTTAATATTGAAGATTTTAAAGTACCCTTTCCGTACAAACCATACGCTATTCAAGAGGATTTCATGTCCAAGATATTAAAAGCGCTCGTGAATAATGAAAATGCTTTACTCGAATCGCCGACAGGTTCTGGTAAAACCTTGTCCTTATTAGCACCTGTTTTGGCATACTTACAAACTCTTCAGGAAAAACCTACTGTTTATTTTGCGTCTAGAACACATTCCCAACTAAAGCAAGCCATCGAACAGCTGAGGCTTCTAACTAGTTTAAACGCTACCACGTTAGCTTCCAGAAATCATCTATGTTTAAATAAAGATGTGAAAGACCTCTCTGGTGGATTGGCTAGTATCAAGTGTAAAGTAAAGACTAATTACAAATCTAAGGATTCTTGCTTGTATTATGAAGGCTTTAAACGAAACCAAAAGAATTTGAAGAATTTAAAACTTGCGGATATCGAGGATTTAACCTCTTATGGTCAAAAATCCAGTGTTTGTCCATACTTTACTTCCAGATTACTTACATCTCAGGTCGATTTTGTTTTCCTTCCTTATAACTACTTGTTCGATAATTCAAAGTCAGATCATTTCCTTGTTAATGTTAATATTGAAAGTGGACAACTAGATGTTTCCAAGGAAAATGAGATGCCTCCAATGCAAAATAGACAACGTAGAGGTGCGATAATCATATTTGATGAAGCTCATAATATGGAGTCAGTTGCACTCAATGCCACATCGTTTGAAGTTTCTATAAATGATCTTGATCTAATGCTTGGTGAACTGAGATACTGCTCCGGCCAATCTGAAGAATATGACTGTGCCCCTAATTATTTTGATTCTATTGTTTTACTGATTAATAAAATGCAACTTTTCATCAAGTCCATTCAATTTCCAAAACAGGACAAGTTTAACTCATCAAAAGTAATCAAGGACGCATCCTGTATGTACAACCTATTTGAAGAATCAGGAATCGACACAAGTAGTGCGCAAATAATTAGCAAGGCTATTGAGATATTAACAAATGATTCTAGTAAAAGTAAAGTGCATTTGGACGTATTGCTCACTGGTATACGTATAATGTTTATGAGCACAAACACAAACTATTTTAAAGTGTCAATTGAGAAGCAAACGATTAGGCAATTCAACAAGATTGCCAAGGATCAAACAATTTTAAGGTATTACTGTTTGCACTCTGGGATAGCTATGAATCTATTAAATGATTTAACTGACAACCAGGGAAACAAGTTAATAACATCATTTATACTTGCAAGTGGTACATTGAGCCCAATGAGTTCATTTGCATTCGAGAGTGGACTTGTATTTGACAATATACTAAGTAATCCTCATGTAATTAAACCGTATCAAATGTGCATAAGGGCAAGTGGAACAGGACCATTGAAGACATCTTTGCAAAGTACATATAACAAAAGGGATGATCCAAATTATTTGAAGGACTTGGGGTATGCTATTATACAAATTAGTGAGCAGGTCAAGGGTGGTGTATTGGTATTCTTTCCTGCATATGCACTGATGGAGAAATGTATGATGAATTGGAATGTCTCTAGTTACACCAACAATAAAACCATTTATAACACGCTTTCGATGAACAAGTCGGTATTTTTAGAAAGCAAGAATAGGGATGAATTTGAAAAAATAATAAATAACTTTGAAAATGCTACTACTCAACAAACAGGCGCTATACTCTTTGCAGTATGCAGAGGTAAAGCGAGCGAGGGTATAGATTTTAGAAATGATAAATGTAGAGCAGTAATATGCATCGGGTTCCCGTTCCCTAATTTAGGAGATGCAAAAGTAACTTTAAAAAAATCATTCATGGACAAACTGTATCATATGCCACCAAGAGCTAATGGTGTAATTAGCGGCAGTGAATGGTACAAACAACAGGCTATTAGAGCAATAAACCAAGCCATCGGTAGAGTCATAAGACATAAGGATGATTATGGATGTATCATATTGTTGGATGATAGATTTGTAGATCAAAGTTACAAAAAATACTTGCCGACCTGGATAAGTCCTTACTTTATCCAAAATCAACACTTTGATGATACGTTGAACGCAATTAAAAGCTTTTTTAGAAACCCTAAGATTAAGGAACTGAAGCAAACCAGTTTGCTGAATCAGAGTGCAACTATTGAAGTTGCAAGACCGATTAAAAGAGAGCGGCAAATCACTCCAAATGCAACGGGTTCTCACAAAAAGGTCAAGGTAGATTCTAGAGTAGAAAAGAAGTTGGAAGCCAAAGTATTTATGGATAAGTTGCGCAACACACTGAACAAGGGTCAATTCGCAATATTTAAACAGAATTTGGTGAAGTTGAATAATGATGAAATGACAAGTAATTTATTTGCAAAAGAGATTGTTGGATTTATGAAAACAAGTACAAATACTCACGAGGAACAATCTAGCATATTATCAAGACTGGCTTCATTCTTGCCAAGTGATAAAAGACATCAATATCTTTCGGAAGCGAACAGCTATATTAGAAAGTAGTAAATATATTTAATCTAGACTTTATAAACCGATAATGCCCAGCTGTTTTAGTTGCAATGATGCTGTAAAAAGAGCACATTTGTGCAACAATTGCATGGCAATTGGATGCTGGTCTTGTTGGATTGAAGTAGAAAAATGCAAATGTGGAATTCGGGTTAGACTGAGAAAGTTGCAAGAGAAAAGTCTATTCTTTTAGAAAGTTCTTCTGCCATTAGTACTTTCTTCTGTACGAGTCCAATGTGATTGGCCATTAAAAAATGGAATGTTCCTAGAAAATAATATAAATGCAAACAAGACTACAAGATTAACAAAAAGAACTGTTGTATAGATTAACACATTATACAGGTGGACCTGATCCAGCACTCAAGAATACAGACACTCCTGAACATTTTTGAATTCATAAATAAATAAAGTATCTTAAAGATCCTATTATAACCAGTGGTTCATTCTGCAGTTTTACGCTCGAATGGACCCGTTTGTTCAACTACAATTGCTGGCAACATCATCAGCGAGATTATTATACTTTGCCGTTTTCAAATATAACAAGCGTGGACAGACAGGTTAGCAGAATTTTCATCACGGATAAAATATAAACAGAAAATTCAAGTGTTCTTGATTAGCGTCTCAACCATAAGAAAAGAAATGGCATCAAGAGCGAGATAACAAATAGTCATTTACTGTTAATGGATCAAAAAAGCATGTCTGCTGATGCCCATCAGTCACCAACAGGAATCTATTTGATTGTGGAGTTTTTAACACTCACCAAAGTCTTGGATGAGAGTAACAACGATACCATGAAAACTGAAAATATCATCCGTATCTATTTGGCTATACACGAGGAACCTAGTCGGCGTCAATGTGCTTTTATAGTCCAATTTTATGAGAAAGTCTCGCTGGAGCCCCAAGCTGGACCTGCAATTTTTCCGAGTCTCTCGCATTACATATGGGACATCAAATATAAAAACTAGACTAACTTTCTGTAACAACTTGGAACATTATTTCAGCTTTATTACTTTATGGATTT
>JADGIF010000138.1:0-17926 GCA_018985225.1 Amoeboradix gromovi
TTCTCAATATGGTGGGTTTTCCATTGAGCCTAAATTTCCTACTGCTCCTGAACTGAGCACCTTGTTTAGAATTGCTATCAATGCTATCCCAGGTTTAACAAATGATAAGCACACCGCTGCTTGGGCCATGTTTACCAAGACCTTACAACACATTAACATGGGTGGCATTCATGATCACGTTGAGGGCGGATTCCACAGATACGCAGTTGATAGGTCTTGGATGGTTCCTCACTTTGAAAAAATGCTCTCTACTCAAGCACAACTGTTGGAATTATACTCTTCAGCTTTTTCTCTTGGTTTGTCCAAGAACAAGGAAAATGCAAGTATTTTCCTCGATACAGCACTGGACATATACCAGTACACTAGCACGTACCTCAAATCACCATTGGGTGGTTATTTTACTGCTGAAGATGCAGATAGCGAGGTGCAGCTGGGTGGTACTAAAGCTGAAGGTGCCTTTGCTGTCTGGACAAATGACGAATTAAAAGAGCTGCTTGGTAGCAATTACGACATATTCAAGTACATGTACGGAGTAGAACCAAATGGAAATGTAGATGTGCAGTATGACCATCAGGGAGAATTAAGAAATAAAAACATTTTGATTCAGAGGCACAGTGTAAATGAACTGGCATCCAAGTTTAATAAGTCCAAACAAGATATCAAGGCCGTTTTAGAGGACTGCAAGCTAGTTTTAAGAAACAAAAGAAGTCAACGGCCCCGACCATTTAGAGATGATAAAATTGTATCCAACTGGAACGGAATGATGGTCAGTGGATTGATAGCTCTGTTTAAAGCTACTAGGGACAATGTTTATCTTCAAGAGTCTATAAAATTGCTGGAGTTCATATTTGACAAACTAACTGTGAATAACGAGCTATGGAGAGATTTTAAACACGAGCAACAACCGACCACAAAAGGGTTTTCTGATGACTATGCATCAGTTGTTAAAGCATGTATAGATGTATATACAGTGACTGTTGATGATATATATCTAGAAAAGGCAATTATGTACCAGAAATCTATGGATGATCTATACTGGGATGCCAAGAATGGAGGGTATTATACAGCCACAAAGAACGAGTATATTATCCAAACAAAGGACATTCAGGATGGTGCAGATCCATCAGCACAAACTATGGGATTGGAGAATTTGATTAAATTAGGATTAATAACGGGGGATATGAAATACATTGATAAATCAGAAAAATTGAAGGAAATATACAGTGGATTAGTGCTAAAGATGCCGCAAGCGCTAATAGGGTTTAGCGGGGTTTATGCTACCAATTACAAGAAGATATCAATTAACATCAAAGACTTGAAAAACTGGGACAAATTAACTGTTTACCCCACAGTATTTCGTGTGGATAATACATTGGATGGGAATTATATCGAATGTATCGGTGATACATGCAAAACTGAGAATATAGAGGAAAATAAATAATTTACTTTTTATACTCGATATTTATACAGCGCAAGTAACTGAGATGGGATCCTAGAGAGAGGGTGTTACTCTGGGAAATTGCAGTATTTATTTGCTTAGACTTGCAGTAGAATCAGAGTCGGTTGCGAAGATTGCAAAACACATTTAATTTGTCTTTAGTAAATCGATTTGTTTGAAACCGGTGCTTCAATCGCTGAGAGTGATAATGGCTTCCTGAAGAACCGAACAATTCAAAAACTGGAAAAACAAACTTATTTTAGATATAATTTTGAGGCTGGTGCTCACTATGGCTTCTGAATCTGCAACAGACTTTTATTTAGATCCCAGAAAGAAGAATGCTAGTGCTGGACGAAGTAGAAATACGATGCCCCAAATAGTAGAACCAGTTAAAAAAAGGAAAAACTCGATTTTTGGAATAATTAACAGGATTAGGACCGGAAGCGAGACTACTAGTATTGGTAGCAATAACAACTTAAAAAATAGAAAATCATCAATAATAGCCTCCAAAGATTCTGGTTTGTATGATGAAGCCATGACTTGTTTGTGTTTTAGATGCGACAAATGCTTACGCGCACTAGAGAACACAAAGAAAATAAATGAAAGCATCACAGGCGAAGAGAACACTGTAGAATTTGTAACAGAGTACTGGTAATAAATTATTTTATGAAAAGAGATGGATTTTTACTAATTAACCATATATTGCGATGACATGAACTTCATCCCTCGTGTACTATTTTTTTAGACTTGCCTAATTTTATAAAACTCGATATACTTTCTTTTCATGCATCGCAAATATCTTCACAGCTTTGCCCAAAAACCAAGATATCAACAGTAGATACAGAATATACACTTCTAAATTCAGAAACTTATCTGAAAATGAAATTATGGTCAAAACTCGTACCAAGTTGGTACCCTAAAGAAAAGCAATTTGGAGACGTGTGAATATATTGACAGTCATTTGGAACTAGGTAGAGACCGTGTGGCAGCAAGAAACACGTATTTCAAATGTACATTTTCAGTTTTTTAGAAACATCAATGAAAGTTTTAGTGATAAAAGTGGGAACTGCAAGCGTAATCCCCGAGATATTGGAAAACCTAGCTTCTATATGTAAGAATCTACATAACAATAGTATCATGCCAGTTATTGTAAGTTCCGGAGCTGTTGGATTTGGCAAGAAAATCTTAAAATTTGATCAACTGACACTGGCTAGAAAACAGGCATTGGCATCTGTTGGTCAACCACTTGTGATGCAGCTGTACTCCAAAACTTTCGAAAAAGAAGGTTTAGTGGTTGCACAACTCTTGCTGGGTAGGAATATCATAAATGATCGACAGCAGTATCTGAATGCAAAAAACACAATTTTAGAGTTGCTGAAAAACAGAGTGGTCCCTATTATAAACGAGAATGATTCTGTTGTTGTACAAGAATTGAAGTTTGGCGATAATGACAGATTGTCTGCTTTTGTGGCGGAAATGGTAGAAGCGCAGTCCCTAGTTATATTAACAGATGTTGACGGATTGTATTCTCAACATCCCTCAAAGCCAACTGCCTTTTTAATCCCAAAAGTTTACTCTTTTTCGTCGCTCCAAATCGAGGACTTGGAATCAACAGGTACTTCCAGTTCCACAGGTGGTATGTTAACCAAAATAATTGCTGCAGAATATGCTACTGCTGCGAACATTGATACCTGGATCGTGCACGCTTTTCATACTAGCAGAATTTTAGAAATTGTGAATGGTAATAAAGACATTATAGCTACTAATTTCGCAGCCCAAGTAAAGCAGCCTTCAAGGTCTTGGTGGATAAAAAATGGTTTGATATCAAAGGGCAAAATATATTTGGACGACGGGGCCGTAATTGCAATGAAATCGAAGGCAAATCTGTTTATATTTGGAATATTTAAATTACAAGGCTCGTTCTACGCCGATCAGGCGGTTGAACTATGTAATAAGAATGGGGATGTCTTTGGGAAAGGAATAGTCAACTACAGCGCTACAGAACTCGATCTGCTAATGAAAGCAAAAGAGCTGCTAGAAGAAGCAGACATAGTAATATTCCGCGAAAATGTATATTTAGTTCAGTAAATGTAACGCCATTAAACTTATTGCACAAGATGGCCTCTGCCAGATATGTCAACTATGACTTAGAGGCACTCGCTGTGGTGTTCTACAGGCTTCGCTGATACCATTTATTAGGTTTTAAAACAGTTATAAATGATTGAAAGAGCTTGAATTGGAGCAATATAGCTCATGGAATCGCAACAGATAGTTTATTAGTCAAATTTGATATCTGTTAGTGGGACACCAAATATAAAAACTAGACTAACTCGTTTTTAAAGTAGGTGCTCCATAAGGAGGAAATGCTATTATTAATAAAAGTCCTTCTTTCATTAATCTCATTTCCCTCTTTAAAATAAACAAGATGACCCACTATCTCTTTCAAATAGTGAAGGTCTTTGAGAGTCTAAGTAAAAGGTGCAATCCGATTAATTTGATTTACTACTGGTTAATACACACTTGATATAATGATTCAAACTATTTCAGAAAGTTAGTCTAGTTTTTATATTTGATGTCCCAATTGTATTGCCACAGTTCTTATTCTATTTTCGCTTCTTATATCCTTGAACGCCACAAAGACTGACATGATCATTATGGATGAACTACAGACAATTAAAGAAAATTGTTCATATTTGAGCCTTAGTATTGAGAAGAAAAATAAGAGGCAAAATCATTTACTCGGAAGATGACTCAAAGAGCCATATCAGCAAACTTCGAGCAGTAATTAACGAAAAGGTGAGCAACCTTTCAAATATGTTGCTTTTAAACAACAATTTTTTAAGAGTTGATGCATCACCTAAGCCCATAATAGTAAGAAAACATTAAAACAACGATTCATTAGGCTCTCTTTTATAAGCTTTAGCTGAAACTACTGTCAAGTGTAATCACGTGCATCTCTTTAATATCTTGTCTCAGCAAGGGGCTTCACTTTCAAGATGTCATTTACATACACGTACCCCCTTTTACAAGTATTATGAAAACTAAAATTTTGTTTATTTTAGGAGGCCCAGGTAGTGGTAAAGGAACTCAAAGCGATATGCTGAAAAAACACTTTAATGCCCAGCATCTAAGCGCTGGTGATTTGTTACGCAGTTCCACAAAACACCGTCAACTAATTGATGACTACATTAAAGAAGGTCAAATAGTTCCTTCTCACATTACGATTGAATTATTGTTAGATCACATGAACTCTCCATTGGTGTTTGTTGATGGGTTCCCTCGTCAGGTTGAACAAGCTCAGTCCTTTGAAGAACAGGTGAAGAAAATAAACGAATCCGCGGATAAAAATTTCCAAATTCTTGGTGTGTTATTTCTAGATATCAAGGATGAAGCCGTTCTTGTTGACAGAATCATTAAAAGATCATTGAATAGTGGCCGTCTTGATGATAACCCTGAAGCAATTAAAAAGAGGCTCGTAGTTTACAAGAACCAAACTGTGCCCGTAATTGAATACTATAAGGGGATGGTATTTACTGTAAACGGTGATCTGGCTGTTGAACCAGTGTTTGATGAATGTAAGCGAACTATTGAGCAGCTTTTGAATAAATCTTTGTGATACGACTTGCTTTTTCTTGTTTATTTGATGAAATAACTAGGCAGCAATAAAGGAAATGATAAAACACAAATTCTATTTATTAAAGCATAAATACAATCAGTAACAAAGATGAAAACGCATATGTCATCTTTTCAAAAGTGGCTGAAGAAAACTTGCTGGAACCCGACCCATCTGGTAAGGTGTTGTCTACATTAATATGAAAATACCAGTTCTATAAACATCCCCAGCCTTCTTTAAACAATCCGGAATACTTATAACAGTCTTCTGATTAGGAATGATGGTAGTGTTGATTAAATCTGCTATGTTGTTGTAATTCAATGCAGCCTCTACATTTCCTGGGTGCAATGCAATAGCAAATGTACCCAATGTACCCTGATCTTGTTGAAATTTCTTGACGTAGTTGGCCTTAACCGCAGCATAGTTTTCATTGTTAGATTCCGGTAGAAAATCAGAAAACACAGTGTAAATACCTAGTTCAGCAGCATAAGCAGCGTAGGTAGCTCTAAGAACAGTCTTTGATGAATCAGCGTAATCAAAAGCAATGTATTTAGGGTAGTACTTGCCTACTTTACTTGGTGAAATGTACTGATTAATTTGATTATTAATTCGAGCACCAGCATCAATGATGGCCTGTTGAAAGGCAACCTTTGATAACTTGGAAGTCTCAGCCCAACTCTGATGCCATCTTAATCCGACGATATGGCCATTCTCTACTAACTGTGCAGAGTACCCAGTATCAGTTTGATAGTAAAAGTCCTTGTCGAGATAAAAGAAAATAGCTGTTGGACTTCCCTTGATACCCTTTAAAGTCTGAGCCATTTTGGCACCATCCGCAGTGACACCTTCTGTGAACCCAAAAGCAACCACATTTGGACTGGCACGATCACATAAACTAAGCAAATTTTGAGGCGTAGCAATTGGTGTTGGAGTTCTTTTTGCCTTCTCAGAATTACCATTACTGAATCCGTAAAAATACAGCGCTCCTAGTAATGCTAAAGTTAGCAGTCGAAAGTAATTGAATGCCATTTGGTAGCACGGAGGACGATGCTTTTTTTATAGCCGTCGATTTGACCGTCGTTGAAGATGATTGGTTTGATATACACGAAGTTAGAATGCTAAAAATAAGCAAATTTTATTTACTAAATGATTTGGTAGGTGTGGTATCCACAAAAGAATCCTCTTCCGAATAGCTGGTGCTCTTTACAGGTGTTTGTAAAGGTGTTATTTTAATTATCATAGAGTCTTTTTTATTTGCAATTAATCTATTTCTGATCTTGTCTCTGCTATTTATGAGTTCACTAATAGGCTGGGCTTCCATCTCAATTCCTATCTCTAGGACCTCAATGGCTTCATCAAAGCGCATATATGATAACTCGATATTTGCCCATTGCCTAAAGAATCTCGCGGTGGTATTTTGCTTCTGCGTAAAGTAAGGAGTTATGTTAGAGTTGCCAATTATGATTAATAATAAATAAGCTGATTCA
The DNA here is from genome assembly GCA_018985225.1 of Amoeboradix gromovi. Lineage (NCBI taxonomy): Eukaryota > Fungi > Sanchytriomycota > Sanchytriomycetes > Sanchytriales > Sanchytriaceae > Amoeboradix > Amoeboradix gromovi. The sequence goes on from JADGIF010000138.1 coordinate 6,539, forward strand.
AAATAACCAAATTCATACAAAGGTTCTACGTCTTGAATTCTAAGCAATACAACAGGGGGATTCCAGTTGATTTTAGTTTTATTAATATACACATTGTAATTGGTTGGGTATGTAATACTCCAAAGCACGGGAAGAGGATATGCCTTATTATTGTCCATTTTAGATGTTTTTCCGAAATTAGAATCTTTTAATTCCTCCATCGAAGCACATACAGACTTGATGCGTTCACCTAAATGACAGAGTTCCTCAACCTCCAGGTCGCTGTTTTTGTGGCTTTGCTTCTGTCTTAAGTTTGAGTTCTTTTCGGACCTTAATTTTATCAAGCTGTCTTTTAGATTATCCCATTTGTGTTTAGACACCTCATAGTTGTCAGGATATCTTTGCTTTCTAGGAGTCATATGAGAATCGTTTCTTTTCCTTAGCTTGTCAATTTTATATTCTAAACTCTTGAACGACTCTTCCATTACAAGGAGTACATTTCTGAAATATGGAATCAACCATTCTTCATCATTTGTTTTTATTCCAAGGATTTGGGATGTTGTTGCCGTGGAATACCATCATTACTGCCCATGATTTCTTTCGTTTAATGTTTGACCATCCTACATTTCAATCGTATTTTGCATTTTATTTCAATACTTCCTTGGTTGCAATTACTTTATTTTGGCTCAAAAGACCTGTATTATATGGCAGCATCTCATACTTACTGATAAGCGTTTCTTTTCTGATATTTCTGTTAATGCGGGTTATTAATCAGTCCCATAATTTTTATTTTTACATCTGCTGTTTGTTAATTGCGATTGATGGTGCTGCTACTGCTACTATACAGTCCCGAATAATGGCCTTGGCCACTTTAAGAGGTGACAAAGCAATCCAGTCTGTGTTAATTGGTCAGGCACTAGCTGGGTTGACCATTAGTGCATCAGATTTCTTATTCAAGGTTGTTAGTTTAGCCGGCAACAAATTCATCGATCCTTTTATTGTCTATTTTTCTTTTGCGTTCATAATGAGTATTTTATGTTTATTAACATTTAATCGCCTTAGCAATACTACAATGCTCAGCATATATCAACATATTGATGATAATCAACCAGAACCTGAAATAGATTATCCTGATGGATCTATAGAAGACGAAATAGCTGACGAAATCGAAACGCAGCCTGAGTATGAATTATCTCTGGCTAAATACCATATCTTAACTTGCTTTTTTACTCTCTTCATAACATTGTTTCTATTTCCTGCTGTAACAAGTCTAATAGAACCAGTTGAAGATGTCGATAACCAGTATTACATCGCATTATTTGTTCCTCTTGGATTCTTTTTGTATAATCTTGGTGATACTTTGGGAAGGTTTGTTAGCATTCTTCCTAATATACATGTCTTACTTGCGTTTTCGATTAGTAGACTCTCATTTGTATATATATTTCCATATTTGTATTTGAACAGTCCAAATTATCGTGATTTGTATTTTTTTGCTAGTTTGTTTGTATTTGGCATTACCAATGGATATATCACCAATGGTGCCATGATGCTCGCTAGTCGAAAATTTAGAAATGAGCATGTCGGCAAGGTCATGAACTTCTCAATGTTGTGCGGATGTGTGGTAGGAAGTTGCGGGTCTGTAGTGCTTGCAAATTGGTTAGTGACTTGAAAATAAATTTATTTATTCGTACTAGACTTAGCACCTATTTCTTGGAGTATATCTTGCGTCGCAGAAATTCAAAATTCATCAAAATTCAACTGTTTTAACTAGGACCAGTTTGAACGCATCCCACATTTATTAGTACGACAAAGTTTAAAAGCATCACACTCTATCTGTTATTTTAAATCTTGTGAGATCTGTGGTAGCAAACTCTTGGCCTAAATTAATGTAATATCTTTTGAGTATCTAATAGAATTTTAAAGCATCTAAAAGACTTGAAGAACTTCAACAGAATTTCCGCAAATCCCAGGCTTAAAGAAGCCAAAGACTATGAGGCTACCGCCCAAATCGATTTGGTAATTTGCTGGAATCAATATCAAAGTTACTTCTTTATAAATGGATAATTCCTCTTCTTATAAAATGGCCAAAATTGGAGTCTGCAAATCATCAGTAGAGTGTCATAGCTGGTGGATCTATCAATATATTTTTCTGCTGCCAATATATGTTCAATATCTTTATCTGTATTAGCAGAAATCAAAGATTTTAGTTTCTCAGATTGACTTCGGCTTGGTGCCTTGTTGCAGAAAGAAAAATTAGATTTCCTAGCATACTGTATGGAAGTGGCTTGTAAGTTACGGTAAACAATTGACTCTGCATATTTTACGGCTGATTCAATACTATTAAATGATTTGGAATATTTTAAAGTTTGATTTTTTATTATTCCCATTTCTAAATGCCAGCAGTTCTCGTCTTCCTCGCTTATTATAGATAAAAAAGATGGGGTGATAGCGCAGAACACGCTGCCGTACATATTGTTCCATTTCAAACGAGGATGCTTTACTGTTCTGAAAGCATAACATAAATCTTTAGGATCTTTTATAGATTTAAATTCTAATTTGCGCATAACTTTTTGTTTCACCAGCGGCTTATTCCTTGATATCGTTGATAGTTTTACAGGCTCGTTTATATTAAATATAGGCCTTTCATTAAGGGAATCCAACAAATCATATTCTACCCATTGATAATCTTTAATTAGATCTTTAGGCGGATTAACCACTGTTCTTTCTTTCGCCAGTAATTCATCTGTTTTCTCATAGACTCTCGATACTTCTGTTTTAGGATAATCAAATGCTGCATATTCTAAGTTGACCCTTTTAGGTGTCAGAGCAGGATCTTTGCAACCATCTACTATATCAATGATCTTACAATTCACTTTATTTGGCGAATTTCTTAGTCCTCTTCCAAGCATTTGCTGATGTAATACCGAGGACAGGGTAGGCCTAGCCATTATCAAGCAATCTATGTTAGGGATATCGGTTCCCTCTGTTAAGATAGCACAGTTTATTAGTATAGGAAATTCTTGGTTTCTAAACGCCTGAAGAATTTCTTTTCGTGTTTCTATTTCTGTTTTACTGCTTATACCTTTTGCATTTATACCACTATCTTGGAATGCTCTTACAAGAGTATTGACATGATCTATGTCTACAGCAAATACAAGTGTTGATTTGCGGTCATTTGCGGCATGTTCAAAATAAGATTTTACTATGAAATCATTTCTGTCTTTTGTGTTGATAGAATACTGCAGTTGCAATTTGGAGAAATCTGATTTTGAAGAGTTCTGTCTAGCCTCTATAACTAATTTTGATTTAATGCCAACTACAACTACTGGACATAAATGACCATCCTTTATTAGATCAACAATGTCTTTGTGATATGTTAAGTGCTCAAATATTTCACCCAACTGCTTGTGGTCATCTCGGCTAGGTGTTGCAGTAAACCCAATCAGTGGGATGTCAACAGGCTTTTCATCATCAAAGTAACCAAAATGTGTAAATATCTTTTTGTATGAATTAGTGACTGCATGATGACATTCATCTACAACAATTAGTTTAAAATCATCGGGATTATAGTTAGATAGTCTGTTGGACTTCTTAGAAACTAGAGATTGAACGCTAGCAACAATAATATCAGCATTACGCACATGTGCTCTCTTTATCCCCTGATCGATTTGAACATTAGCTTTAGGCATTATAGCTTTACAAGTTATCGCAGCTTGCATCAGCAATTCCATTCTGTGGGCTAGGATTAAGGTTTTCCTGTCTCCGTTGACTAACTGTGCGCTTAGATGGGCAAAAGTAAATGTTTTGCCAGATCCGACTGGCATAGACACAATTTGGCGATATATTCCTTTTGATATAGCCTTTTTAATAGACTCAATACATTGCATTTGATACGAGCGAAGTGTCATGAAGTAAAACAAGCACTCCTTGTAAGAGTACTGCCTAGCGCTCTTGATAAACTCTTCAAATGAACATAGAATTATCTTAAAATAATTTAGGTTTTTGATTCTCTTGTAAAACTGTCAAACTGAAACAATTTGCTCCAGCTTCATGAGCAATATTACCACGGATAATAACGCTCAACCTCCAAAAGCACTACCAAGTTTCTTACCTCTTCCAGCATCAAACTCAGAAAACACTGTTACAACTACTACTGCAGCAAACAAAGATTCTGAACCAAATACCTCAAACACCGGTAACCCTAACCAGCAAAGTAATAGCCCGGCTAATAAAAACAATGCACAGTTAGCGACAACTCCAGTGCTTGGGAGCTCTCCAGGCGTATCTCCGGAACTGAAAAATAATTTGCCATTAGTTACTAATCCTAGTAGACCAAGTGATGCAGTAGTTAAATTTGCGGACCAGGTTCAGAACAATGACCCTAGTAAGACAGTGGAGTATTTTCTCAGTGTGGTCGCAGAGCAGACTGTGGTTGACAACAAAACTATGGATGTTTACAAAACAAAGACTTTCGCCCAGATTCGACCAATATATGGAGTAAGTGCTTCTGAAGGTTTCTTAAAAATGGAATTGATCTTGCTACTTTTGCTTTTTGGATTCTTTTGAGCAATAAATCTAGTTTTTTTATTTGGCCATAAATTTTAGGAGAAGTGAAAAAATTGCAATCATCAGTTTTTATTGAATAAATAATTTATCCCGACTAGATGAATTCTATCGCTAACATATTTCGCATTGCTAGACATTTCTAATTCAGTAAAAATCCGAGATTCTTTCTCTTCATATAGAACAAATCACCTCCAACTCAAATATTATCTTTCTTTAGTTGCAAAATTGTATAATAGCTCATTGCTATTTCTCAGCATGAGTAGCAAAAGTCTTTACTAGTTTCTGTGGATATCACTGATTTTCTCGGAAATCATGGCTTTTAACGAGGAGGACATTTAATGAGAGGAGCAAACATTCAATGTCATCACTTGCATCTGCAGTATCTTCGCCAACGCCAAGTGGTAACACAGCTCAATTCGCACCAATAGCTACTACTTCGGACAACAATACAGTGTCAACAAACGGGCAACCGCCGCTTAATCCAAATCAAAATGTAACCCCGCCAAATCAACAGAATGTTGGCGTAAGCAATAACCTTCCCATACTAACTGAAAGTCCAAAAGGATCGGGGTTAGAAGTTAAACCTATCAATCAAGTTACACTGGATCCCTCAAAAACAGTTGACTACTTCGTTAGTTACGCTCTAACACAGACTGTAATAGACGACAAGACAACTATGGTATACAAAAGTCAAACTTTTGCTGCTATTAGACCGCTGACTCCAAAAAGCGAATCCATTTACATGTTGCCAAATCTATTTGCTTCGTTTTTATTACTGCTCCTAATATTTCAATAAATTTAATTATTATAAGCAGGATAGAGATACTTGTTGCCTTCTTATGATGCCATACAAGCGCAAATAGATTTCGTATTTCCCCTTTGGCAAATGGTAGTTCTTCTTTTAACAAGTGCAGTTCTTTCAATGAACCATAGCCTAGGAATAATTGACAAAAACTTAAGGCTTGCTGATCCATTGCTAATTGAAAACTTGAAAAGATATTTGGATTATAGCGCAATGTCTTACTGTTTACCAAATCTTGACTTTTCGTCATGTGAAGTCTGCAACTCACCAAGACTCCAGAACATTTCTAAGATTGTGACATTTCAATCTGAGTATTATAAAACAGACTCATATGTTGCAGTCAATGACCGAAATAGAGAAATTGTCATAACATTTCGAGGACTGGATAACAATCGCCAGTTAGTACAGTTTGTGAACACTGTCCTCAAAAGAATGGACATTCCACTTAGCAATGAATACGGAATATCTACACATGAAGTTAAAGTTCATTCCGGATTTTTAGCCATTTTTGAAGATTCTTATCAGGTGATCTATACCCCTTTGATAAAAATAATCAGATCCAATCCTAATCACAGGATTGTGTTCAACGGGCATAGCCTAGGAGGCGCATTATCTGTGCTTCTTTTAATCAAACTAGTGTTCAAAGATCTTCTTGATCCTAAAAGAATGAAAATTGTTAACTTTGGGTCACCAAGAATAGGAAACAAGCCCTTTGCCCTTTTGGTTACGAGGCTGGTAAGAGAATGCTGGCGTGTAACACATGGTCACGATGTTGTGCCGAAAAGTCCACCTCGATTTCTGGGTTACCATCATTTTCCTAATGAAATCTGGCTAGTAGATGTTATTAATATCCCAAAATCAAAGGACTATACTTCAGATGCTTTTAAACCCTCACTGAAAACACCTTTTGAAACTATAAATACAAAATCTTATGTTTGTGATCTATTCGATGACAGAAGGTGCTCTATCTCTACAGGGTCTAGTCCATTTGTAGACGAGTATTTACATTTGGTTTACTGGAATCTGATATCATCCAGCCAAGATTTTGGGAGATGTTTTTATCAAGTGAAAAAGTAGTCATGGTGAAGTTATAATAAAACAGTTTCCGCAATTTAGTATTTCTTGATTTTGTTAATTCACACTTTTCTTCATCCTGATACATACCGTAATCGAAATAAATGAATTGGACAGGAGGAATTAAAAAAAGAAACAACAAGCCCACAATCCTTAGTTCCAACAATATTATTAAATCATGCGAATTCAAACTGCCATGGGCAAAAAGAGACCAAGCACAATTAAAGCAGACTGACTCTAAATTTGATCAAGAATTTATTATCACCCATAAACCCAAGTCAATCAACTTTATTGAAAAGGAAGAATCCGGAGTATCAGAGATAGTTACACAGGAATCAAGGGAATCCAGTGAATCAAGTCTTAAATTGAATCCACCAAGACACATACTAGAGCTATGTGGATCCCCAGACATCGAAAACAACAAGATTGCCAAGAAAAAAAGGGAGACGAGAACAAAAAGTATACACAACGCAATAAGTAAATACAACAACATTGAAGAGAAGAGCTTTCTGACAAATCCTTTGGCCAAGAGGAATACAGCAAATTACAGCAACGACTCGCTTTTAAATTATTTAGATACTCCAGAGAAACTATCACCGCATTCGCAAAATGCGTCTTTGATTGATTTCAAAGAGGATGAGACAGAGAGTCATGGTTTCGAAGGTTATGAGGAATTGCAGACGCGTGTGAAGATACTGGAAGATTTTTTGAGATCTCATTTTGAAGACTTTAAACAATAAATGAGAAACTCTTAAAAAGGCAGCCTAGTTTTCTTTCTAATGTATTCTTTCTACCCGATAAAACACCATAAATTATAAAAGCTTTAATTTTACATTTGGGACATCAAATATAAAAACTGGACTAGCTTTCTGTAACAACTTGGACATTATTTCAGCTTTATTAATTCTATGGATTTAAGAGGCGAGTGGACATTCAGCTAGTTGCGGAGTTGACGAGTATAAAAGGAGAATAAATAACTTTTATAAATAACTTTTTGTATTGAAATTTCAAAAATAAATATTCTGTAAAGCTATTCTCTTACTCTTTCATCCAATCTTTATTTCAAATAAAATATCACTATTACTCTGTAAAAACAAGATGACCCACTATCTCTTTCAAGTATACAAGGTCTTTGAGTGGCTAAGCAAAAGGTGCATTATCTAATACTTACCACTATTATCTATTCCATTTTCTTTTTCCTCTAACCACCTTTCGTACAACTTATTTTTTGTTTTCTCTTCTTATTAATCATTGTATCTAAGATTTTGATGGATGAAAAGCATTTATACTAAAATGATTTACTTGAACTAATCGGATTAATTTAATTTAGCTTAATTTACTATCGTTTAATACACACTTGAAATAACGATTCAAACTGCTTCAGAAAGTTAGTCTAGTTTTTATGTTTGATGTTCCGTTTGTATAATGTGAATTTTGAATATATTGCAATAGTATAAGAATCTCATTTCTGGTGTGACTATAGAGCATGTAGATCCTGTAGAAGATTGAGTCATACATTCCAGTGATTTTTGTAGTTTTGACGTATTCAGGATGAGCAATTTGCAATTAATGAAATGAAAGATTGTTAAGTTTTTTTGTAGTTACGAAAGTCTAGAAAGAGAGCCTATCGAAGCCGTAGAGCTCAAATAATCACGATAAATGGGTTTTCAATTAAATCGATAAGTATTCATTTGCAATTTATAGTTATTTTTGAAAATCGGGGTTATGACGAAAGCTGTCTGTTTTCTTAATTTAGGTGGACCCAAGACCACAAAAGACGTGCAGAGTTTTTTATTAAACCTATTTAAGGACGAAGATATCATTAAATTGCCTTTCCAAAAATACTCTGCGCCAGTGATAGCAAAACGGCGCTCTTCTAGAATTGAAGCGCAGTATCGCAAAATTGGTGGAGGCAGCCCAATATCAGATTGGACAACCCAACAGGGTAAATTATTGGAGTCAGAACTGTTAAAATCACAAGTTGTAATCAAAAGTTATATTGGATTTAGATATACACCTCCTTACACTAATGATATGATAAAAGAAATGCAAAAAGATGGTGTTAAAGAAGCTATTGCGTTTAGCCAATATCCCCAGTACTCATGTTCAACCACAGGTAGTTCTTTAAATGAGCTTTATAGACAACTTAGTGTTCTGGACCCTCAAAAATCAATTAAATGGTCCATAATTGACAGATGGTATGATGAGCCTCTGTTGATTCAATCTTTTCAAGAATTGATCCAAGCTGCCCTATCAAAGTACTACTCACCCAAGGATCAAGAAGATGTAGTAATCTTGTTTTCTGCTCACTCTTTGCCCCTAGATAATATCCTGCGAGGGGACACATACAGTGCAGAAGTTTCCACAACCTCTGCACTAGTAATGAAGCATTTTAATAATCCATGGAGTTTTTAAATAACTAATGTAGGAGTGGTTTGGCAATCTAAGGTGGGACCTAAACAGTGGATGGCACCTTCAACAGACAAAGCGATTGAGGATTATCTCAAGATGGGTAGAACAAAGCTGCTTATTGTCCCGATTGCGTTTACGAGCGACCATATTGAGACTTTATATGAATTAGACGAAGAATATATTAAAGAGGCAAATGACAAGGGCTACCAAGACGTTCACAGGACTGAAGCATTGAACATTCACCCTACTTTTATCAGGGCTTTAGCTAGTCTTGTTACATCCAAGATGAGCAAATCTCCAGTTTCGCAACAGTTGGGATTGCAATGTCCTCATTGCACCAAAATGGTTTGTAAGGAAACTAAACATTACTTCAATCAGTTCAACCCACAATAAATAGCTATCAATTAAGTCGTTATTGCTAGAAAATGGTAAATAAAGTTGTTAAAGGGATTTCAACATGACACTAGGAAAAGATTTTGGAAAAGCATTGATTAATAAAAAAAGAAAGCAGAACTCCGAACCTGCAGATATTCCTTTAGAATTGGCGAGTAATACCAAGGAAAACGAGTTAGATGACTTCTTAGCACAAGCAAGTCTTGAAGGAACAAATTTTGAATCTGAGAAGCTGTACGTCAAATTTATTTCCACGACGCAGGTTATGAAAAGAAAGTATAACATATTGTCATCGGAAGAAGAAGCTATATTAATGAAAAAGTTTGACGAACTGGAAATAAAGTTAAAATTACCTCGTCGTCCTAAATGGAACTCAAAAATGAGCAAAGAAGAATTGCACTCTCTGGAGGACAAGGAGTTTCTGAACTGGCGGTCAAACTTGGCAGAGATTGAGGAAACACAGCAGTTGCTTATGACCCCATTTGAAAAGAACCTTTATGTTTGGAAAGAACTTTGGAGAGTGGTTGAAAAAGGTGATTTGATTGTTCAAATCGTTGATGCTCGCAATCCTTTACTTTTCAGATGTATTGATTTGGAAAGCTATGTACTGGAAGTAGACCCGCGCAAAAAGAATTTGTTGCTTGTTAATAAGGCTGATTTGCTAACTAGATCTCAGCGTGATACTTGGAGTGAATACTTCAGTCTACACAACATAGACTTTGTGTTCTTTTCTGCCAAAGGTGTTGAAGATCAGATCGATGTATTAGATGTAGATCAATTAGTTACCGAATTAGTCAGAAGATGCCCTGAACCATTACACAAATCGGGCACGAATCCTGGTATGAAAACTGTTTCTTTTTGTGGCCATCCCAACGTTGGAAAGTCATCTACAATAAATTCGATAGTTGGCACCAAAAAGGTTACAGTGAGTAGTACACCTGGCAAAACGAAACACTTCCAGACACTCATGATCAACCCTCAGTTATGTTTATGCGATTGCCCTGGTCTTGTGTTTCCTTCTTTTGCATCTACACGTGCTGATATGGTGTGTAATGGCATTCTGCCTATTGATAACCTGACTGATTTCTTATCCCCTGTGGAATTGATAGTTAAAAGAATACCTCCGGCCCATTTGAGTAAAATATATGGGCTTAGCGTTCCTAAAGTGGCAGATAGTGAGGATTTCTTGTCTGTTTTGGCAAAAGCTCGAGGGTTTATGCGAAGTGGGTTCGGATCTCCAGACACATCTAGAAGCGCTAGGATTGTCCTAAAGGATTACGTGGATGGCAAATTGGTTTATGCCAAACCACCACCGTTATTTGAAGGGGTGTTCAACGTTTATGATGAGACTGGGAGAGTCTTCAATAAGGAAACATTGGAAGACCAAGTAGATAACGAGTTCTTTACACCGAAGCCAGTTATAAAAGCGAAAACCATAGGTGTAGCAGCAGATGATGATTATACAGGTCAAAAGTTCACAAAAAGTCAAAATTCAAAAAAACACTACAAAGGAAGAAAAGGAAATAAGTAAACATTAATTTACTTATATGGTTCATCTATGTAATCTAAAATTCTTTTGATATCGCTGGCTGAATATCTGTTTTCTATGTCAGGAACAATGCTGTACAAAGTGATATAATTAGGTTTCAAATTAAGAATGCTGATCAGCTCATGCTGCTCAAAATCAAATTCTTTTAACCTGCTTAGTAGCTGCTCGCAATTAGAATTAAAACTTGTCTCCAGATATTTCGATGCTTCCTCATTTGTAATTACTACAGAATTTAGCAGTTTCATTCCTTTATCCCTTTTTAGCTGATAAATTGGTGATAATACTCACAATTTTAAGAGAACAAATACTTTCCGGGATCTCATTGTTTTATTAGTAAACAATTCTAAAGCCACTTCCAAATAGCTCTTGCAAGAAAAGTAAGTTGTAACCACCTAGCAGCACCGATTAGCCTCTTCAACCCTAATTAAACTACAGTGGGCGCTAAAGTAGCCAAAGGTGATGTTTGAATGCAGCATTATTTTATGCGGCTTATATCTTAAGAACTGTTCCCGTGTGAGGCGGTGTACCAGTATGTGTTACCACCAACAAGTGGGACATGCTCTGTAAAAACTAGACTAGACAATTTGTATCCAAATTTCAAAAATAAATATTC
>JADGIF010000139.1:0-17903 GCA_018985225.1 Amoeboradix gromovi
GAACATATACATCAAGTATATGCATCCTTATTCAATCCCGCCTCAGGGTAGTGAAAGCGTGAGCAATCACTGTAACGGAGCATCTAGGACTGTTAGTTTCTCTGTGGAAATTCTCGATTCTCTGGGAAATCAGGTCATTTTACGAGAAAGACTAGTTTGTGTTAGGTCATGGGAATCAGCAATTCAAAAGAAAAAAAAGACTCAAAAGAATTTGGTAACGATATGATAGTGGAGAACATGAAAAAGCATATCAGGGAAATGGAAAAAGAAAGGAAATATTTAATAGAGATACAAGATGTGAAAATGAACGAAAAGCAAAAGATTATAGACATACAAGACAAAATGGAGGTGATGAAAAGAAAGCATTCCATGGAGAAGAAAAAGCTAGAGAAATACATAGAAAAGAATTTGTTGATAATCGATCACCTGCAGCTATTGTTGGAAAAGTAAACAAATTTACTTTATTTTCCGATACAAAATTGAGAAAACAAAGAGTCTAATACGTGTTCTAGATCTACGGTACTACCTAGCAATTCAATTTGTTGAATAATGTTTCTCAATATTTCGGCCTTTAGAACTAGTTCGTTTTCATTAAACTTGCTTATTAACTTTAGAATCTCATTTAATGGTGCGACAAACCTACTTTGGAATGTAAAAGAGCTAGGAATACTATATTCCCTGTTTAGCTGATTTATTAGTATATTGTAAAATGCAGTTAAACCAATCTTACCTCGGCAACTAATCAAGATTTGGTTTTTAATTTTTGGATAATCCTTCGAAATATCCATCTTATTTACTAAAACATACATTTTAGACTTTGGCGATGCTATTTTAGCCATTAAATCAAGTTGAATCCTTCTATCCTGAGTCGGATCAAAAATAAAAAATAAAATATCAGATTTTTCAATTTCATTGTACGCTTTTTCAATCCCAATATTCTCCAATGTATCATTTGAAAGTCTTATTCCAGCTGTATCCGAAATAACTAGTGGATAACCATTGAAATTAACATATCTTTGGATTACGTCTCTTGTTGTTCCAGATATATCAGAGACGATTGACACTTGATCTTTGCACAGTAGGTTTATAAAAGAGCTTTTGCCAGAATTCGGTATCCCGCAAATTGAAACTCTAATGCCTTGCCTCATTTTCGATATTATTTGGGCATCTTTTAAATATTTTGCAATTTCATCTGAAATAGACTGCAAATCATTCAAAGTGGTGTCTAGAATGTTAATATCAATGTTTTCATCTTCTCCAAAGTCTATTTGTGCTTCATAAGTAGCCAAAATTGTGACAAACTTGTTTTTCCACCGATCAATAATGCTTGAATCATTTTCTTGTGGAAGCAGTGCCATTTTGCGTTGAAGTTCCGTTTCTGAATCTAACAATGAACTAAGAGATTCAATTTCCTTGACACTCATCTTATTGTTGAGATACGCGCGGTAAGTAAATTCGCCCTTTTCAGCTTTCCTGCAACCATTAAATTCTAAATGATCACAGAGTTTGTTAATTACGCTAATGCTCCCATGAGTAGCAATCTCGAGAACATCTTCACCAGTATAGCTTCTAGGAGCTTTGAAATATGTCACAATAGCCGTATCAATTAATTGTCCATCATTGTCAACTAATTTTGAATATTTAGCATGTCGCGGTTTTGAAGCCGGAAACAGGCCAGTGCACAGGTTTCCGCTAATCCTGATAACCGCTATTGCAGATTTACCCGGTGGCGTGGAGAGTGCAAATATTGTTCCGCGCTGAGAAGTGAACAGGAGTCGTTTGAACATACAAATCAAAGAAAATTGTATTTTATTGCTGTAATTTCTTATTATTGGCCTTGAGAAGGACCAGTTTATTCTGGAATATGTAGTCAGCCATTATCAGCCATTTGTACATTGTTAAACCACTAAGTATATGCCAAAACGAGTGAAAATGCAGAAATTTAACCTCATCGCAATAAATTTGATCGAGATTCCATAGGAGAAGCGCAAGAGAAATGCTTGCTACAAACTCCAGCGTCCATCTTCTGCATTTCCTGTCCTGCCAGTAAGTCAATGGAAAAAAGAACACAGGCAACTGGTAAATTGTATGTAAAAGAAAAAACAAGACAGGAAATTCGGCATAGATATGAAGAAACGTGCCAAATAAACCCATTGCTATTGGCAGTAAGATACCAGCATTTTTGCCCCTAATCTTTGCTACCTCATATACGTTCCAACTGGCAAACCAGAGCATTGGTAATTCATCTAAAAGCTGCATTTTATATTTTAATGTGGCGTGGAACAACATGCTTCCTATACCAACAAATATCAATAGAGCACTTGAGATTTTAAACCTAGTATCTCTAAATGCCGCTGCACCAAAGTACATCAGTGCCAATGATGACAGAGCATTGAAAAACTCTGCAACATAAAAAGAGTGCTGGTAGTTTAATTCGCAAAAGTCTATGGTACTATCCGGAACAAAATAACCATAGTTGCCTCTGTTATCGCTAAAGCTCAAAAAATTTGTTCGTTCTCTCATTGAAGTGACACAGGGGAATTCGTAGTGACATTTGGGATACGAACTATAAAAGTAGACTTAAGGGGAGTAGCAGAGAACAGCAAAGAGAAAATGAGATATAGGCTGTCCAGATGCTTGTTGCAGAATTCAGAACATTCAATTAGTACTTCCGCTCTCATGAGAATGGTGGCGAGCATAAGGGCACACAGCGATCACATAGAGTTCGCAGTGGGATTTGGTCGTGTACGAGCATAAATGTGCTCTATAAATCCTTCAAGGCATGGAAAATGTTGGAGATAAAGTATAGGACATCCGGTTAGCTCTACCGATTTGAGGATTAGTTTGAAATAGTTGTGTAGTATTGATGTGTCCCAATAGGCTTGATAACCACTTTGAATTTTAAGATTAGAAAGACTTTAATTGTATAGAACTGATTTTCAATGTAATGGTTCTACATTTAAAACATGTTTCAATTGAACTCTTTTCGTTTATTCACTTTGATCCTTATAACGGTACTAAGCAATTACTATATACCTTCAGAATCTCGGGTCAAAAAGAGTCCTCCTGCATTTAAAGGATGCAAAGTAAATGCGGCTTCCTTAGTTTGGAAAGGAAGTCCTACACCTCAGACCAGTAATCTCAAAAGCTGGATTTATAACCAAAAAGTCAAGGGTACATTCTTTATAGACGTAGACAGAATTACAAACACTATCTACGAAGACCAAGTTAAAAACTTGAATGATTTCAACCACACTGTAGGGTTATACATCAAGGATGATGCTCAGTTTTTGAATATTTTGAACCTTGTAGATCGCTTGTCTAATTTGGTTGGATACATTCCACAATATATTTATTTTGAAAGCGGTAGTGACAGTAATAAATTAACTGCTATCGACATGGGATTTTTAATGATTGAAGCCGGTTTTGATGCTCAAAATACTCGCTCTTTTTCATCAATTAAGTCCGATTTAACAAATTTCTTTACCCTTGCCGGTAACTCACACATTATATTATTCAGCGATAACGAATACAGCAAGATGAACGAAGCTGAGTATATCAACATGATTACTGACATCAGATCTCGCAATCTTGAGATTATCTCTCTTCCTCTTTGCACCGATACCAGTGGTAAGTTGTCTCAGATCAACAAGTCCCATTTTAAACAGTCTAGTTCTGCTAGTTCCTTATTCTAATAAATTATAATACTTTATTTATTCATCGGTTTTGCATAGTAGCTGTGATATCATTATATTTCATTTGACATTCATTTTGTGCTATACCCATTCCAAATCCCGTGCCCCCTGCTATTGGTATCATTTTTCTTTTAAATAATATACTCGCTAGTATTCCAGCTGTCATTCCGACTCCTCCCTTTATCATAAAATTCGCTAAGCACTCATCAAATGTCTGGTCCATGTTTTAAAAATTATTCAGTTTATTTAAATAGTCGTCTTATTTGACTTGCAAGTATTGGCATCTTCATTATACCTGCTATATCCCTGATTATATCTTTTTTTATTCCCACAGTGCTTGCTCTTTTATAGTTTCCGGTACAGCTGCAGTCATCGTTAATGTATCCCATCATCACTGCTTGACACATGTTGCAGAACATATCTATTTCCATCTCTTTAACCACCTGTCTGTTTATCAATTCTATCATTTTGTCTTCTATTTCCATCATTTCAATCATATTATTGCAGTATACGCAGGTCATCATGTCCCCTATACTGTCTTTGTACTGATGCTGTATCAGTGTATCCATGTTTATGTTAACATTCTTACTGCATTTACTGCAATACACATTTATGTCCATTTCAAATCCTATCTGTGTCAACTCGCTACTTCTTACATTGAACTCCATCGTCCACTCCATTAATACGTCTTCATTAACAATTCTAATCATATTTTGTATAACTCTTAGCACATCTACTACGGTATACTCTGAATGCGTGCACAAGACAGATGAGCTCCTGTACCTGTGAACTTCGTTTATCATTCTCAATGCACGAGTTAATCCAGCAGTCGCACTGCTAGTATTGTTTTTCAATACGTTGTAAAAGTACTGCATCAATGCTGGCTCTAGCAGCGGGACTACCTCTTTGGGAAGGTAATACAAACTATTCATCGTGTATTCTAATTCACCGTTTACAATTCCCATTAATTCTAGTTCATTGCTGTACAACAGCACATCATATGTCTTCATCACATTAAATTCAATTAATTTGAATATCGGAATATCCCTCAAAGTAGTCAGTAGAAACTCATCTATAGCACACTCTAAAATCATGTAATCATTACTCATGCTGATCACTCTGCAACCTATCTTACTAGCAGTGTTCACAATAAAATGCATGATTTTGATTTTATATTCTTCGATTATCTCAAGCACCATCTTGTTAACAAATATTGTAGAATGTGCCCATCTATCGATGTGCTGTATGATGTAATCCCTGGTATTCTTGTTCAAGTAGTACTTAATGAATCCCTTGAACTCGTCCACGCCACCGTCACCACTGTTGTTATAGTTCCAAGCAGCATTTATAAATGTGTTCTTAATGGATATTACGACGCTACTTTTAGGATACAAACCGGGATTTGATATGCGAAAGTTCCCAGCAACACTGGCACAGTTAGAATGCAAACTAGTGGAATCTCTTGCATGCGAGCAAGTCAATTGATTCGTAGCTACAAGATATCTGTAGTAGAGTATATCAAGTGGATCACCAACGCTATTAAATGGTACATTTAATTTAATCCTTGTAGAAATTATATCTGCCAGAGTGTCGGGTAGAGACCCCACCAAGGAGTTTAGATCATCCGTAAACTCATTGAACCAGTTAAATGACGCAAAAGACCATGATCTGCTTGCACAAGGAATTAAAACGTTTGAAATACTATTTAATAAAAGCTGAGAACAATTGCGAGTATAGCAGCATATTCGTGCTGGTTTTAACATAGACTTGAGAGTAGCTAATAGCTGATCATATGACTTAAAGCGCAAGACGTTTGGATACGCATTGTTATTTGAATCCAACAACAGGGTAGAAAGTATGTTATTAACGTAAACCCCTACAACAAGAATTGTGGCGTTCATCTCACAGTGTATAAATGCCGTGCTTAATGATAAAACATCATTTATGTTGGCGTTATTATCGTGGTTTAATATATCATCACAGCCAATAGTAGTAGCTTTGGAATTCACAGTAATTGATGTACCAACCAGCTCACTTATCTGAACTAAAAGGGGAATTTGAGCATGGTATAGGAATTCTTTAACATTCATGTTGATATACTCTGATTCATTGCATTTAATCATAAATACAGTCTGTTTAACATTTCCAATTGATTTGGTGACCGGTTTTATTGTCAGTAAATCAGATTGTATAGTACTAATTGGATCAAGAGAGTAAACTGTCCTATTGAAAACCATGCGAACGGTGGAGTCCACAAGTATAATGTCGTAAACACCAGGTTGGATAGTGTTTACACCCAATACTGTGTGAGTGATTGTAGCGCTGGATCTACTCTTGGGTGCAGAGTCGGATCTAGTGTACTTGCAAAGCCATGTATTACTCATGTTTTTAATGTATTTCAAATAATCAGATCTTATTTTAGGTAATTCACTTTTACGAGGGACATCGGGAGTGGATGAACTATTCGCTACATCAGCGGCTTTTCTTTTTGATGACACTTCCATCCATTTACTCATGTCCATGTAGCTTTTAGTGTCAGATTGGGTGACCCACTTTGGCAAAGGAACATCTACGAGCGGGTTTTTCATCTTTTGTAACAAACATGGCAAAATTATCAACTTCAGCAAAACACTGTTAAAGCGATCCAAATAGTAATCCCAATCGAGCATTTGGTTTAGTTTTAAACATTTACCGCACCATTTAACGAGGAATTGGGATTGAATAAGGGCGGAACACTGGAATAAACACGTAGGAATTGCACGATTAGCTACTGGAGTATCCAGAGGATATTTAGATATAATGAACTGACAAGCTAATGAACCGGAATTAGCCTGAATACCTAAAAGTTCAACTAGACGGTGTGCAGTGGTGATTGTTGTAGATTTTTGATTGTTATACTCTTTTAGAGGCTTGCTCAAAGATTTGAACTCGCTTAATAAGTCCAGTATTTGATCATCACTTATAAAAGCGCCTTGGGTAGTCAATATATCCAAAAATGGCCTACTAGTAGCACCAATGTGATCATAACATTCTTGCAAAGTACTGCCTTTTAAGTACTCTGCAAATATGATAGATTGATACTCTTTAATCAGCTTCAGCTCACCCCTTCTTTTGATTTCAAAGCCCTTTAGCTCTGTTATTTCATTCTTGTTGTTAAACACCACATACCTCTTCTTCAATAATCTATCCTTGTCTGTACTTGCTGGTAGTATCATGCACTTGTATGGACCATCCACTTCGAAGAATATGCTATTTTCTTTGTTAATAGAGTATTCGTTCGTTTCTGCATTCAGTATTTGATACTGATCGTTGGTAAAATTCTTGTATACCGAATAGTTTAATATTGCAGCAGCGTATGGTATTTTAATTACCTTACCATTTAACAGTGTAACCTCAATCGTGTCTGGAAATGAACGAGGTAGGCAACACCAAATCCCATCAGTATCCAGTTCTAAACTGAATCCTATATCGTCTACAATTTCATGAGCTCCCTGTATTATCAAACTACCAGTATAACATACTATCCCACCCATCTGCATACTAAACCATCTTGAGCCCTTTCTCATCACATACCCATAAAATGAATTCAATATACATTTGTGGGCCAGCTGTAAACTATCCATAATGATAACCATCTTATTTGCTTCATCTATTGCTCTATGGTCTCCTCCATTGGCGTTCAATAATTTTAATTTAGATTTCCATTGCTTCAGACTCGTTTTGTAGTCATATCTGCGATCCCTGAATTCCCTCACTGTATCAATATAAAAAGAGTTTTCTCTTTGGCATACTGTAGATACTTTATCAAGCTGTTCAGAGACATAAACTCGATTGTGTAGTTTCTTACTTAATTCAACAACTCGCTGTTTCAATAACTCAGTTTGTTGCTGTTTAGGTAACAGCCTGTAGAGAACTTTGCGAGAGCCTTCGGCTGTGTCCTTGGGGTTACCACCGATATATTTGATATCTTTGACCGCAAAAGACTCTTTCGAGAGCTGATTCTCGATACTATTTATGTATTCCTTGTCAAGAGGATACATTTCACCTCTCCATGTCCAAGTCATATCTCGCTTACATTTATTGTTCTCATCATTATAATCGCATAGTTGACAATCCCTGTTTTCTACCATTGCGTCCGGTTGCAATCTATTAGTAAGAATGATGTTTGGATACATGGCACCAACATCTAAATGATAAATGAGGGGGAAATCCTTTTCAATTTTTAACAAAGCTTCCAGCCTTTTATTGGTAGTGTCTATACACGAAGCTAGGTCACCGACCTCGTTTAAACTAACGTTGCATTCGTTAATTAAGTAAGTTTTAATTGTTGCTTCTAACTCATCTTTCAGTGATTTAATTCTGTTTGGATTCAATTTAAATGGATACTGAAAGTCACTCCTATATATACCAGCTTGCAATGCTTCCACATGACCACCAGTGTAGGTTTCACTAAATAGCAGCTTATTGTTGTGGTATTTTCTGTACTGCTCCGTGTGCTTATTAGGCATTAGAACACCAGCTTTGTAGCTACTTACCATCAGCAAAGACTCACACAAAGTACCACTGCCCTTTCTTAACACATCATCAGGGTTTAAAGGAATAACATTACATAGAGAGAATACAAATGGATGAACATATTTCATGTAGAGCATATACGTAGCTACAGCATCCGAAACAGAGTACTGTGCAAGTATTTGAGGGTTGGAACTAGCATAAGGAGTCATCAACTCAGGATCTAGCTCATCCGGATGATATCCTAATTTGGCCTTTGTAACTGCCTTTAAACCGTGACTCCCGGCTGGCAAGTAACTGTCTCTTTTAACCCACTTGTAGGCGTCCAAGTGGATTAGCAACTCAGATCTAAACTCATCATTAACACTTTGGAATCCGAATAATTCATACAAGTTTAAATTGTATAACGCACAACGAGTCTGGACGTAAGGGAAGTCAAACATATCACCATTATAAGTAGTGAATATATGAGGTTTGATATCCAAAATGTGACTGATAAATTTCTGTAATAAATTGTGTTCATTTGGTTCATTATAAATTGTGAAGACACCGCCAACACCAATAGTGGGAAAATATTCAAAGTCACTAATGTTTTGACTAACAATAGATCTGTTGGTAATTAAATAACCCTTTTGATCAACCATGTA
Source organism: Amoeboradix gromovi (assembly GCA_018985225.1). Lineage (NCBI taxonomy): Eukaryota > Fungi > Sanchytriomycota > Sanchytriomycetes > Sanchytriales > Sanchytriaceae > Amoeboradix > Amoeboradix gromovi. The sequence continues at coordinate 8,855 of JADGIF010000139.1, forward strand.
GGAGATCATCATAATTTCATCTTTGTCAGCATTTGGGAATTTGAGAGGTTCCTTGCTGGTCTCTATATCGTAAGCAAACACACGAGGTTCTGGAGGAATTAGTTTTTCAAGAGGATCAATCGAATAGACGTGGGCACTGAGAGATATAGAATACCACTTACCAACACGAAAATCAAGATCCATACAAACACGCTGATAGTAGGTAACATCATATTCACGCAGATCTGTTATGTACATCTCACCGCTCTTTTCACTCTGCTTGTAATCAAAGTGATCAAAATCATCTGTAGCTTGATGAATTCGTACCAAGGACAGCAGTTGCTTGCGAACTTGTTGCATGAGATTGACATTCTTAAACACCAACTTAATACACTGTCTCTTTCTACCCTGAAGATGATTTGGCATGTTAAGGTCATTTAAAAATATCTTTGAAATGGACAATAATTCTTTCTTAAAAGTACGAAGCAGATACTCTTCCACCTCTAAGGACTTATCGTCCTGGAACAGAACTAGAAAATATGGGTTAAAAACATACGTGCAATACATATTCTGACCTTTATCGGTCAGAAAATATAGCCTCAGTGCTGAAAAATCATTTTTCACTACTGTGCGCATGTTTATCAACCATCCCTCGACAGGTTCTTCTATTTCCGAATAGCCAAACCGCTGCTCTACAAGAGTAATTGGATCCATGTGTTTTACATCGGCTGTTGTGAAAGAAAGGAACAAAAAAAATTTATTTCTAGTCATCGGTTCCAAAGTATCGACACCCAAAATCACCTAGACCTGGCACTATAAATTTTGATTTATCTAAACCTTGATCAATTTGAGCGGTGATAATCTTGAGTTTTGGAAATTTATTCAAAATTAAATCAATCCCTTGTGGTGCTGCTATTAAGTTTAGAAACAAAATTCTGTCTTCCTGAACCTTATTAGCCTTTAAAACATCAATGGCTTTTGCAGCACTCCCGCCAGTTGCTAACATAGGATCCAAAAGTAGTACGTATCTTGTGGATGTATCTTGAGGAAGTTTAGAGTAGTAAAGTTTTGGAAGAGCGGTCTCTTCATCTCTTTGTATCAATATCTTACCAATGCGTACACCTTTGCACACTTCTCTAAGGCCCTGTTCCTTTGTTAGTTATATGTACCATGGCTTCACCAGCTCTCATAATTGAGACACCACATATTTTACCTAAAAACGCCGATCCTTCAAATTCTGAACCTATGGGTGTTATAACTCTCTTAGTTTTCGTCGGTAAGTGATTCAGCCCTTCCTCGACCAACATCCTTATAATTCTATCACTATGAAATATGAAGTCAGACCTCGACGTATCTTCGTTACGAATTATTGTCATCAATGCCTTCAATTGATTAGTTTGTTGTAATACTGTCACATTTTCCCAATTATCGTCATTCATTGGATTCATAGCACGGAGAGTTTCTTAGAATCTCAAGTAGAAGCAGGTATTGAATTTTATAGAATAAATCGTTTATTGAGAATTTTTTTGTATTTTTATACAGTTGTATGACTTTTCGAGATTTCCCCAATACCTTAAATACTCGATATTTTTCATTTTCATAAGTGGTATACGAAATCAATGGATATCATCCTGAGTATGTCAAATCTAAAGAAATAACCAATAGTTACAGTACGCATTCATCAACATTGAGTAACTAGCTCGAATATGGAACAATTAGATGTCTTTCAATGCCTAGAATGAGATTAAAGATTGATAAACCTGTAAACTATTATTTGATAATTCTTATGCTACTGGTCTTACCACATGTGCAACAATAGAGATCATATGGTAGCAATAAATATATAGATCAAGTATATACACCCTTATTGAACCCCACCTCAAGGTAGCCATAGAGTGAGCAATCACTTTAACGGATTTGCTAGCATTGCTTCTTTCTCAGTGGAAGTTCTTGATTTCTCGGGAATCAGGACCTTTAACGAGGAGACACTGACAATTCCAAATGGGACATCAAATATAAAAACTGGACTAACATTCTGTAACAACTTGGAACATTATTTCAGCTTTGTTAATTTTATGAATTCAAGAGGCGAGTGGACATTCAGCTAGTTGCGGAGTTGACGAGTATAAAAGGAAAATAAATGTTCTGTACAGCTATTCTCTTACTATTTCATCCAATCTTTATTTCAAATAAAATATCACTATTACTCTGTAAAAAATAGAATAGATAAGAGTAATGATGTTAGTATAACATTACAAAATGACTCTAGAAAAAAGTACCGTCTAAGAAAATGCACCTTTTGCTTAGATGCTCAAAGACCTCATATATTTGAACGAGATGCAGGATCTTCTAGTTTTATTTTGAAGAGGGAATACAATCAATGAAAGAAAATTGGTATAATAGAAGATCTTTTATTAATCATAGCATTTCCTCCGTATGGTGCACCTTTAAAAACGAGTTAGTCTAGTTTTTATATTTGGTGTCCCAAGCGATCCAAAATCCGAACTCTCTTGTTAAAAGTCCAGATTTCCGAGAAAACCGAGAATTTCCACAGAGAAACTCGCAGTGCTGGATGCTCCGTGACAGTGATTGCTCATGCCTTCACTACCCTGAAGCGGGATTGAATATGGGCACATATACTTGATGTATATGTTCCTTGCTGCCATATAGTCTCTATCTTCAAATGACACTTTGTACAGGTTCAGGTTTCTAAGTTGGTTTTCTTAAGATTGCCGCAGCTTGTACATGCATAATGAGTATTAAGATATTGCGTTGTTGTACACGCAAGAAATACGAATTATTAAATAAATGGTTAACAGGCTTATTTTTATCGTTGATTCTCTCTAGGCATTGAAAAACATCTAATATTTCCATGTTTAGACCAGTTCCTCAACGTTAATGAATGTATACTACAACTATTAGTTATTTCTTTAGAATTGATTTACAATTTGTGAAAATGAAGAATATCGAGTGTTTAAGCTATTGGAAAAGTCTTGAAACTATACAAAAATGCATACAAATACGCGATAAATGATTTATTCAAGGAGACAATCGAGCTGTCTTTTCATTTTTTAACAAAAGTAGCACAAGATTAACTAGGCAGTTAATTGTTTTTGCTCATCGGTTCCACAACTGTTTGTGAATAAACATTTCCAGTTTTTCGGAAGAGCTTTTTTTGTTACTAATAGGATTTGTTGTTTTACAATTCGATAAAGCACTTTACAAAGTGTATGCGCACAAGTACAGAAGTAAGACCCTTAAAGGTTTAGGGAATTATAAAGACAAGCCGCTCACTGGTTTTGGATTCATAGAGCTCATAACCCTTGGGGCTGATAATAATATGGCCTTTAAAACTCCTACCACACTAAATCATTTTGTGAATTTCTACCTTACTCTCTCCATTTTACGTTTTGGTTCTGCCGGTTGTAATATTTGTCACAAATCTTTATAATTTCTTTAGCTATCTGAGAGCTTCTCAGTAGTTCTCAACTTAGATTGTTTTGTTCTTTAGCTGTAGCGTCACAAACAAGTTTCAATTGCTACTAGGACCACCATCTTGGGAATCTACACTGACTTCTCTATTTCAACTAACTTTGAATTTGGAATCATCATGAATTTCAGACAAGTAGCTGTTTGATTGTCCCAAGAGTGATTTGAATGACTCCAACCGCCGGTGTTTTTATTCACTACTTGATGCAAAAACGTAATTGAACATGGCACTACATTTTATATATTTTATTAGACCATGAGATGCGTCGCTTAACGAATTCCGATTGGTAGTCATAAAGCACTTACACTCTCGCATGTTTTATCACAACAAATTTAATACAAAGCAGAAAATTCACTGGTTATATTAAGAAATTGTTGACTTAACTGAATTTCAGCAGACAAACTAGCAGTTATAAACTATGTTATAAAGGAAAATGATCTAGTCACCGGTATTACAACAATGTTCCTTATGTGATATACTGGCCAATAAGCTAAACAAAACAGTCGATATCAACTAGGGAATAAATCATTTATTTAAGTGTCCCAAGCGATGCAGCCACATAATGTTCATTCGGAAACAATTGAGATAATTCCCTCAAATGTCCTACAAATCCTCTTGTTAATTCCAACATCCTGGAGGGCTGACCTGCTTCCTTTGCCTTGAAATGTTTGTAGAACGTATCTTTCGGATTCAGTGCCTCAATTTCCGCCGACACTAAAGATCTGTATATGTTTCCTTGAGGCAGTAAGTTAGTCTGGTCAATTTCACTCATGTCATATCCAATATTACCGTGTTGAAATGATTGCCTTTTTGTTGTTCGTTGCATCCCTCTTAAATCGTCTTCTAATACATTCATTAATGGTTCTTCTACATTCACTTGGATTCTATAGTCGTATTTGTATCTAGGATTGACTATGTCTAAAGTCATCAACGCATGTTTTTTTGTAACTTCTTTAACGACGACTTTACCCTCTTTGGTGAGCTTCTCATACTTTCGAACTCTGTACCCCTTAAATATATCATCGGCTATAGTTCTCTCACCTACATGCCGAACCTTGTTGATCTTTTGGTGCCGTAAATAATGTATTATAGTTTCAAAATCCTTGGGAAAGACTTCCGAAGAGAATTTTCTATACAAAAAAGACTTGCTGTTTGAGTCGTTGAAAAGTATACTCTCGCTAGCACATGGCGGGAATATTCTGAGGTTGTTGTTTACCAGTAAGCCAAGTCGTCCTTCAATTTCAATGTTATCCAAATGGCTTGGATCTATTTTCTTAAACGCTTCACAGAATGCATCCATAGTAGCTAAAGTGATATCGTCGCATGTAGGAACTACAGATAATGGATAGCTGTCAGAATTGTCTAGCCAAGTCATTAAATTATACATTTGTGGAGGTAAATTGCCACGAATGCTCTTATATTCCACTCTCAGTACAGTGTCATCGTCTTCTGTTATTTTAGCAGGTTCCTCTGACGACTTTCTGAACTCAGCCATGAACACATCCGCAGGCGGATCTTGCGGAATTCTCCACTCGGAATTATCAGGATCCGCTGGACAGACGTCGTCATTTTCGTATTCAATATCAAGCAGCTCGTCAATTGAGTCATTCTCGTTCATAACATCACTGTTACTCTCACTGTTGGCAATGCTTTGTGTTTCCACTTCATTATTCATAAGATGGCACCCACGTTTGAAAAATATCAGTCATCGATTTTAATTATAAAAATTATTTATCGTCATCACATGAAATCTGTCGCTGGAGCATGCTATCTTTCCAGAGCTTTGTCTAACAATCACGACAGTCAGGATGAAAATAAGGAAATCGCCAACAGGTAACGAATAGGCTCTTCTCAAGGAAATAACTGATGTCTTTTCACAATGGGCACTAGGAATTAGGACTGCTGAAGATATTGAAAGCAAATAGAGACCAAATGGCAATATATACCATATTCTTCAAATCCGTGCATGTATATACAGTCCGCCTCAGGGCACTGGAAGTGTTAGCAACCGGTGTAGCAGAGATTGCAATTGCCACGTTTTCTATGGAAATTCTCGACTCTCTGGTAAATCTGGACTTTTGTTGAGCCAAATATCTGTTCACTTTAGCCGGAATTTTCAAAACAACGATGAAGCCAATGTCTGTCTTAAGAGGACATTATGGTCCCATAAAAGCAATAGATGTACTTTGCGGTAAATTGATATCATTTGGGCTAGATGGGAAGATATTGTCGTGGGATTTAAAAACTAAAAGACCAACGGAATTGTGTACAACTGATGAAATAAGATACGCAAAAGTGTGGAACGATAAGTTCATCATTTTGAATAGTCATGCATTCAAGATGATCAAAATAAATGGCGAAGTAGTACATGAAATTGGCATATTACCATCTGTTTGTAATTTCGATCTTTTTGCAACCACTGCGCTATTTTATAAAAATGAAGAGATATGCTTATTGGACTTGAATACTTTTAATGTAGTAAATTCGTTGAAACCAGCTTCAGCATGCTCATGTCTAATGATTTTGGAAGAAACTGTGGTTGCGGGATTCGAAGATGGCACTTTGATAATTCATGACAAAAATCTAAACCCAGTTCAGTCTGTTAAACATCATGTCGAACCTATAATGGCTCTGTATTCTAGTGGCGGGTATATCTATTCTGGCGGCCCTGATTACTTTCTGACCAGATACCATTTAAATGAGTGTCACCAAATTTTGCTGCCTTCCAATGGGGTATCCTCGATTGCTATGATTAACGGCAAATTATGGATAGCTGGATGGAAAGGTGTATATGTCGTGGATGAGTATGGCAGTCTGTGTAATAATAAATCTATGCAACTGTGTAACTCAATTATATCGCTGGAGAATGCGATATATGTTGCAAATGAAGACTCTCGTATATATAAATTCAGTTTATTGTAAGTCGTACTGAATCAAAGTTTGAAGCTGATTGAAATTTGTTGCGTATATGAGGTCCGGATCTATTGCAAACTTCTGATCATTTATATTCAAATTTTGAAAATGACCCGTATTAAATAGTATACCGATGTTACTATCTGGTTCCGCCATGTGATAATCTGTTTTCTCTATCACTGATGATATTTGTGGGAAATTGTTTCTCATTTGCAATAAAAATGCTTCGTAACACTGAATTACCAATTTGCAGTATCTGATTTCATCAGGAGTCATATTAGATATGCTGTTCTTCAATAAATAATACGGGTACTTTTCAATCTTCAAAATTCTGCTCATTTTGTACTGATTCACCAAATAATCATGCCGTTCAATATCATGCTGCAAAACTAAATCACATCTACGTTTTACATTTAATTTTGCTCGTCCTAGCCTCTGCTCTACATCCAGTATATGTTCGCTATATGGCTGCAACAGAGGATTTAATCTTTCCTTTTGTAAAGCTGAAAGCATGAGATTATGACACAGGAGACTTTCTATTCGTTTACTGAAGTCCGATTATTTGGAGAAAGCATAGCGGTGGAGTTACCTGCATATTATTACAGTGTAGCGCAGGTAAGACAGATTCCTGACAACCAGGAGGTTTACGTATTTGAGAACGATTCTATTGTGATAGAACTTTTGGAATCCGCTGAAGGTAACACTGCAACATCTGCTATCAGCTTTCATTTTGACGTAATCAAAGAGGACAATGAAGCTACTGAAAGTAAAGCTGAACTAGTAGAAGAGATCTACGCTCCTATTCTTTCCAATGGAGGATTTGGTGCAGTACTAATGGGAAAACAAATTGTTAATGGCATAGAAATAGACATGGGGATAACACTAATAAGATTAAACAATATAGAGACAGATATAGTTATTACTTGGCATTCCAAAAATGTTAATAGAAATGATCTTTTACATCTGGCAGAAACATTAAGAATTGAAAATTGGGGACTATTTCAAGATTAAATCATTTATTTCCACAAATTGTCAAAGTACTTCTTCGCTTTCTTTTCATATTCAAAATGCAACCAACTGGCTAGTCCACATTGTAGAGCCAAAATTAAAAAAACCTCGAAAAAATTCGTAACTTTTGATAATATATTGTAATGAATTAAAATATCTAAAAAAACTAATGTTGAATGATGAGACAAATACAAAGCAAATGAAATCGATCCCAGAAATGTGAATAGCGGTAAACTTAAGAATCTTTTCACCAAGTAAGATTGGTTCAAAAAGAAAATCATTGCGGTTGCAAAATAAGTCATATTACGAGTCGTAACTTTGAATTGGGACTCGAACTGTCCATCACTGCTTACGAACATCCAGAAGACACCATTAATCAAAAGAATAACAATTGCAATGTCACTTGCAATTTTGAATATGTTGCTTTTAATGTCAACCCAGCCAAATAACTTGTATAAAAAGACGCCTATGAAAAATGAGTAAAAAATTGCCATGGATCTTGAGTTCCCTAGAATTTCATTGTCAATGGCAAAATATCCGAAATAGGCAAATAATTCGAATAAAAACAATGACCAGTAGATTGGCAAGTACCTGATAGAAACGAACATGAGAAGGTTCATTAAAAGCTCTACAGAAAGAGACCATGAAGGTCCATTACAAACTGAAATAAACCCTGTAGGGTGAGGAATGAATGACCAAATGTGAGTTAAGGAGAAGCACTTTACGGTATCTGATACATTTAATTCTGGAATCTTTTCGGCTTTGAAATGTAAGATAAAGTAGGCTGAGAGAAGCGAATAAAAGCATTCCATAAGAATATGTAAAGGATAGAACCTTGTAAGTCTGTTCATTACCAAACTATATAAATCACTAGAACGTTTAGGATTCCAATAAACTTTGGCTAAAATGAAACCAGAGAGGACCACAAATACCTCTACCATTGTATATCCATACCATTTAATTAGAAACGACAAACTACTCGAATTCGACTCTATATCATTGAAAAAAACGCTTTCAATGTATGACTCAGTGAAAAGATGATGTGAGGCTATTACAATGCTAGCTATACCACGAATAGAGTCCAAGTGTAGTAGCCTCTCATCTGATGGAGTGGTAACTCCGAACAACAATTCGGAAAGTCTACCTCCAAGGATTCTTTCAGTTTTTTTAGCAACGTATATCCAGAGCCTCTGAAGTCTTGACCAATATCCTAAACTGGAATCGTACTCTATCAAAAACCAGCACGTTTTTCCAAGAGTTAATATAAGAGTAATCGTTGTGGGAATTTGGAACCAAATATAGAATATTAAGCTCATTATAGATTCTATAGTGAAGTACGCCAGAATATTTAATCGAGAGTACCTTTTTACCGCAGATCCGTCTAACGGGAGATATTCGAATGTCATGATAATTTGATCTCAAACTCCTTTTTGTAGAAACCCACAATGAGTTGATTGGACAGTTTGTTCTGTTGAGAGCCAAAATTGGCAATTCAGACCTGTGAAGTACTACTTTAGGTTTTCCGCTTTTGCTTCACAACGCTTTGAGAAATAATTGTAGGAAATATTGTGTTACAAGTAAACACTTAAATGAACATGCTCCACTTGAGCAGATAGCACTCTGCTTTTGAAGAACATTGCCCATACAACAAGATCACGA
>JADGIF010000140.1:0-17801 GCA_018985225.1 Amoeboradix gromovi
AAATGCTATCATTAATAAAAGATCTTCTATTATACCAATTTTCTTTCATTGATTGTATTCCCTCTTCAAAATAAAAGTAGAAGACCCTGCATCTCGTTCAAATATATGAGGTCTTTTAGCATCTAAGCAAAAGGTGCATTTTCTTAGACGGTACTCTTTTCTAGAGTCATTTTTTAATGTTATACTAACATCATCACTCTTATCTATTTCTTTGAAGTGTAATCTATGGACAGTCTCCCTGACTCTTGTCTTGTTGAATTTCAATTTCGTTTTAACTGTTCCAACAACTTAGTACTACGAATTAGTACTATGGATCAGAGGTTTATTTGAAATAAAGATTGGATGAAAGAGTAAGAGAATAGCTGCACAGAATATTTATTTTTCAAATTTCGATACAAAAAGTTATTTATTTTCCTTTTATAATCGTCAACTCCGCAACTGGCTGAATGTCCACTCACCTCTTAAATCCATAAATTAACAAAGCTGAAATAATCTTCCAAGTTGTTACAGAAAGTTAGTCCAGTTTTTATTTGATGTTACACTTGGAGAATCAAATATGAAAGTCGGGAATTGCGTTGCTTTACATCTAAGTCCTAACAAGGACCAAGTTGTACTGGCCAGTAAAGATCAGTTGTCCTTGTTTAGTTTATTCCACAACATGGAGTATCTAAATCTAACCACAAAATTGCCAACCAAGAACTTGTACTCGTACCTGGATGTTAAATGGACCCCGCAAAACTATATAGTTGGATGTTGTGCTAATGGTAGTTTAATTGTGTTTAACATTCACAAAGCGGGTAGCAATAAGCTGGAGCGCATATTTCACGAACATGTTCGTAGTGTCAATAAGTTAGATTGCCACTCTGTAGATCCACTGATTATCAGCGGATCTCTAGACGGTACATGTAGGCTTTGGGATTTAAGGGTTAAAAATAAGTCTATCATGAAATTCGACGTCAAGGAAGCCTGTCGCGATGTTTGCTTCTATAGCCTGGATGAATTTTCGGCAATTCAAGATGATGGGAACATATACAGATTTGATACTCGTCAACCCAATTTGCCACTTCAAATCTTGTCAGCTCATTCTGGTTCTGGTTTAACTTTGAGCTACACAAATGGGTTGCTAGCAAGTGGTGCTCGCGACAAAACGATAAAAATATGGGATATCCACAACGATGTAATCAAACCATTAAGCACGATCTATCTTGATAACATACCAGGAAAAGTAAGCTGGAAAGAGAATTCACGTATCCTAGCAACGGTGTCGCTTCAGAATCAGGGTGACCTGCTAGTTTGGGACACCAGTATACCCCATGTACCTATATATACTATTACTCCTCACAGCGACACCATAGTCGACTTTGTATGGGCGAAAGAGAATGACATGATATTTAGTGTTGCAAAGGATTGTGAATTTCGACAAACATTGTACACATCTGGGCAAAACCCAAGGAAGTACTTTCCAAAAGCAACCACAGCATGGTCCAACTACCAGGAAATTGCAATATTTCACGAGGCAAGTAAGCATGTGGAACAGGTCAATGATTCCTTCTTTGGCACCTTACAAACCAAAATAGGGCTTAGTGCAGACTCAAATACAGGTTTGCCTATAACTGTTAGTGCTGTAGCATCGGAACTCCATTTTTATGCATTTGAGAACGAATTGGAGCTGTTTGTCTACTATTCAAGCATGCTAGATCTTGAGGATTTAAAAAACAACATAAGTATTTGCACGGACATTAATGATGAGATATCAGCCAGTCACTTTGAACTACTTTACACATTAGTGGTAAACAAAAAGGACTCAGACGACTATGTGCAATCAACTATTCACCACTATTTCTATTCCATAATAGATGAATTAGCTGATGAGAACATACAATTGGCGGCTATAACATTTGTACTTCTGCGCAACTATGTTACTATGAATAAAAGAATATTGGCGATATGTCAAACTTATTTGAAAAAACTTAAAACGTTAAAGTTGTTTACCGCTTGTGGTAGATTTATCAAATCATGTCGCGTCGAGGAGCTACAGAGAATATCGCTAAGCACAACGAGACTTATGATGAGTTGCGGCAGATGTGACAAGTCATTTCAAGTGTATAATAAGGGCATCTGCGAGCATTGCAGCCACTGCTACAACATATGTTCTATTTGCAAGCAACATACTGATGGCCTTGTGAGCGGCTGTATGGAGTGCGGACATATAGCACACATAGAGTGTTTTAAGAACTGGTTTGATACACACATAGAGTGCCCTACTGGATGCGGATGTCATTGTAAGTGAGAGCCAAACAATAAACAATCTTCATGCATGTGATAAAATCGCGAGTTTAACCCGATACAGACTTTGAGGAATTCTTCCAACGTGGTTCGTCTTGTCTTTTGCAATAATATGGGACACCAAATATAAAACTAGACAAGTCGTTTCTAAGGGAGGTGCTCCATAAGGAGGAAATACTATTATTAATAAAAGTCCTTCTTTCATTAATGTCATTCACCTCTTTAAAATAACAAGATGTCCCACTATCTCTTTCAAATAAGGTCTTTGAGTGTCTAAGCAAAAGGTGCAACAAATAAGATTAATTTAATGTAATCTACTATCGGTTAGTACACACTTGAATTAATGATCACACTGTTTCAGAAAGCTGGTCTAGTTTTTATATTTGATATCCCAAATGTTTCAATTTATGAAATTTGATTTATTGAACCAAACCGGACAATCGTAGAAATAGGTTGCTTATGTACATGAAAATCATGGATATGGGTGAACTAAGTAGTCTAGGCAACATATGAACTGCAACGTTGCTAGGGATTTGCAACAAAATGGACCAAAAAATAAACACTAATGAAAATCGTTTACGCAGTTGAAGTCCAGGTAGCCTTGTAAACGAATTGCTGCAGTGTACAAGTCTCACAATATCGTTGCCAAACAACTGAATGAAGTTTGCAAAATATGTAAAAATCAGGAAAAAAAATTGTAGAAATCTTTTGAGATCCTCCATATCAACATCGATGTGCTCTCTAGCAGATAGGAGTTCGGCAATGTTTAATAAATGAGTGAAGTTGCCATTTAAAAATTCTTGCCACATGGACAAAAAATTGTTATAAATGCCACTTTGGTCTGCAGAAAATTCTTCTTGAAGATTGATAAATGGGTTTTCCGCAAACTCCTTGCATTTCTCTACATCTACATAGGCTTTTCGTACCTTTTCAAATGCCTCTGCTCCTTTTGGATTTTTATCAGGATGTGTTGCTAGCGCTGCTTTCTTGTAAGCTTTTTTAATATCCTCCATAGATGATTTTGGTGTTACCTTGAGCACTTCAAATGAGCTCTTTGCCTTTAAGATTCTAACAGTCTCTTCGTCATTACTCATTCCAAAACTAAAACAGGGAAATCTACAAAACTTTACATTGTGCTTTTTACCATTCTAAAATAAAGTAAATCTTCTATATTTATAGTAATTGCGACAAACATCCAATTTTTCTTAGAGAAAGCCCGTATCGCAAACATGGGATCAGAATATGGCGTAATTCTGGCGATTGATGGAATTGCGATGGCTAAATGACACCAATTAAAGCTGCCATGGATTTTATAAGTTCTTTGCATTGTTTAATGTTAGGCTTTTATTTCTTTAAATGTCAGCTCAAAGATTACTCTTGTCTACTATTCTAAGACATTATGAGCCGTATGACGAGGTACTTTCTGCTAATTTAGATTCTATTTTCATACTTTCAAGGCATTCATTTTTGTATTCTTCTTCGTAAATGGCGGTTAAATTACCAGCAAGATCTTGATGCTGAAATGAGAAAATTAAAGAACAACTGTCATCATTCTGTACATATTCCTCAAATTCTATACCATATGATGAAAAGTTTGGACGAGATTAAGACAAAGAAACATGCTGTGGTTGAGACCAGATACGATCCATACTGCAAAACGCACACCTGTATTCCTAGTAATATTATGTTGTCAGGGTTAGAAGAATTTCAATGCATCGTAGTTTGGGTATTCACCTGTATTGAGTGGCTGAAGCAGTTTAAAGTAGAAAGCACTGGAATTGAGTTTTCTAAGTTAACTGAAATGTACATCAACCCTTGTCAACAGTTTTTAAAATTCCAAGAACGTTTTCAAGGCGGTACCAAAACTTTAATAAAATTGGAAGACATCTTGGCGTTTCTTCAGTATGCTAGCAGCGTAACCAGCTTGTTTATTGTATCCTGTCGTATATTGAACGTTGGCGTTGATGAAGAATTGACAATGTTGGTAATTGATGAAATGATTCGTAAATCGGACCTGTATTATCAGTATCTAAACCCCGATAAGAGTATACCATTAAGAACACACTATAAAAAGATATTAGCACCATGCTTTCAGGTGGATCTCTATCACGGTTTGCAAGGTATTCCACTTTCATATAGGCTGGATGAAAGATCATTTATTAGCGATGGGTGTTGTATATAAACGTGTACCATCATTAACAAAGCTGTTAAGAGATAAGAGATCTCCAAAATCAATGCATATATACCTTGAAGGTGAAAATATTGAAGGAATCATCCAGATTTTAAATTTATTGCAATCTAATCAATTAACAACAGAGCATCCTGCATTCTATAGTTTTGTGGTGTGGTATATGAAGATATTTGCATTGATGACTGTTGAGAAGAGTATGACACCATACGAAAGATTGTCTGTGCGACAGAGGCTGCAACAACTAAATGAAAAAACTTGGAATCCATTCTCATACAGTAGCATGTCATCTAACCACTTATTAGTGAATATGAGTGTGCCGTTTGATAAGATGAGTCAGTTGGAGCAGCTTTTTAAATTATACTATACCAAGAGAGGTAAGCAGATGACAAATTTGCAATTTATTTTGAAACAAGATCGCCATTATTTGCCTCACCAGTTGAGAAGATTATTAGACAACTGCTGCTTTAAATTAGAAGAATGCGATGACGTGTTGAAATATGAATTTTATGAAAGAGCAGTCTATTATTTTTACGCCATTAATATAATTGAAATTGGACAGTTGCAAGGCTATTTTACAAGCAAGTGGAAGATTTAACTAGAAATAAAATAAATGAATTGTTTATATTGGCCAAATAATCTAATAATTGTGTGTGGCAAGAGTTACTGCACAGAGAGCCCCAAAGGATTCCTATTGCTCAAAACTAGAATTCTTGTTTTGATCGTTTCTAATGGTAAGAATCCATATCTAGCATGTTTGAGTTATCTTAAAACTAAGAACAAGTGGAGTCCTGATCAAACTAAGAGCAGTTTCTAAATGTTTATCCAAATCTTTTTCCCTTTTTTGATTCTGTTACTCTCTCCACTCTATCACTCATTGAGCACAGTCAACTATCCCTTTCACCTCTGAAATTATTTACTTTATTGTATCAACTTTTATGTTAGAAACATTACATTCTCTTCTGAGATAAATCAATACTGCAGAATTCTCAAGTTCTGGCTCAGTTCATATTACAAATTATTTACTTATTATTCACATTAGTTCAAGGACCCTCTACAATTAGAAGACCCGCAAAAACATTTCACTTTTACTACTTCCTCTGGGAACTTATAATCATAAGTTATCTCCTCACTTACTTGTATGTCTCTTCCTGCATATATCACTACTTTCTTTTTCCCATCAACCGATATTGTCTTTGCATAGCAATTAGGATCACAACTAAATCAGTTTACAAACTACGAATGATTGATAAATCGTGCAAAATTACCTACATATGTAGCATCTATAACTAAATCCTCATCGATTCTAAAGAAGTATGAGCTATTCATGCCTTCTAAAGCGTAAACTTGTTCTCTAAAATCAGCTATTTTAGTACGAACTACTTGGCCCACATATTCAATCACCATCTCACCTTTTGGTATGATCTCTCGTGCAAATAATCCCCAGGAATGTATAAAAGATTTGGCAAAAAGCAATTTCTTTTTTCTCACTTTCAGCTGATTGAACTTAAATGCCTCACTTTCCTCTGTACGAGTCTTTTGCAAATCACGCTCCAGCCTCCGCTGCTCGGCCCTTGCAGCTCTTAATGAGTTGGTTGTATCGCTAACAGCCAAGGTTTTGTTGCTGCGAACACATGGCAATTGAGGAAGTTCTAGTCGGTTTTTAGCCCGTTGGGGTAAATATTTTGATTTCAATTCAAATGGTATAGGTTTATAAGGGATTTCTCGTTGACAAGTACCTACTTCTTTTGATATTAATTGCCAACATCGTATGTTGTTAGCATTTAATTCAGGAAACGAATCTGGATCCAAAGTGTGCTGTAGTGCTAGCAGTTCCTCCTCATCATTCCCAATTCTAGCATCTATGAACTCGCCAAGCTTCTCAGTGTTATAATATTCAAATTCAGGTATCGTTAAAGCACTGATGGCATCCATTTCTGCAATCGGCATTCCAATTTCTGGAAGCTGGCTCAAATCAGCCATATAATGTAGAGTCTTTTTAGGCTTCTTAACACTCACTCTAGGACCGCTATTGTTTGCTGCGGTAACGAGTGAATTCTTTTTTTGAAGCCTTTTTAGTTTTTTAATTTTTTTTGAGCTAATTTCATTTTTGTGCTTCAAATCTATTTCAATCAGTCTGTCCAAATATTCAATATCTATATTCTCGTCATAGTCATCGCTCACTAGTCTGGACTGTGAATCAACTGAGGATGTCAATTTAATTCGTTTTGAGTGATTTGTCGACTGTAATGAAGACGTTGAAGGTCTTTTGCTTCCAAGCATCGAGTTAAGCTTATCAGGATCTATCAGATTACTTTTCGTTTCTATCGTCTGGGTATTTCTCAATTTATTAGTTTTGCAAATCTTTTTTACTTTGTCAAAAATCGTATCGTGCATCCGTTTTAACATCGACTGCTTGAACTTGTCCTTGCGATCCTCTAAAGACATAAAAGGTGGAATAGGATCAATGTACAAGTATATAAGAATCTCCAGCTTGGCTTTTTTAATCAAATTCAAGTTAAAAGAGCGAAGATGTTCTAATTCAGGATATTTTAGATCAACAATCATCAATTCATTATGTCCCTGTATTAAAGTTCCCTTGACTTTCAGTAACTTATTTGGAATCTTGCCAACAATATGCAGACAGGGGTATTTGAATGGCTTCAATTCTTTATAAAAATTATTCTCGATTTCTACATTTTGTACATTACTTGCGCATTTAAACATAAAAGAGTATCCTTGATCTATTCTGTGCAATGGATTTCCATCATAATTGTTAATCAGTATTGGATTACCCGAGTTAGTAGAGTATGAGCCAATTTGTAGAGAGCCATGAACCACCGCAGATGTACCCGATATATTTATTACTTTGCAATTTAAATCAGATTCAAGTTGGCGTTGGTGTAAAGGTATAATTCCTTGAATTTTGTAATACATTTCTTCCCTTTGCAGCGAAAAATAAATAATATTTTAATAAATTTCGCAATAGCATGTCTAGATCAAAAGAATTAAATCCTGTTGGTAAAAGGATGTAATTATTATCAGAGAACTAGATAGTGAAACAATCTCTTTTTTGTAGCTAGAGAAGTAAAATGAGCATATTAATGGATCCAACAACTCAGTTAGTATTTGGTATAGTGGGAAATATATTGGATGTCGCGAAAGTGATAGTTGATCGAGTAGAGATGATGAAAGAAAACAACGAGGAATCTGGAAGGTTACATTTCCAAATAACGAGTTTATATAACATTATTAAAGCTATAGGGGAAAAACCGGCATCCGAACAAATGCTTGTGGTTTTAGATAAAACTGAAAGGAAACTTGAAGACATTAACACATATCTGGATGAGGAATCAAAAAGGAAAAAATTAAAAAAGTTTATCAAGGCTGGGGATTTTCGGCAGGATTTAAATCAATTCATCAAAGACCTGGAAGTGTTATGCAGTGAGATCACGATGCATCAGGGTATAGGAATCAAAGGGGATACAAACGAACTAATAAACAGCAACGCGAAAATGATGGAGAAGATTGAAGAAGTTTTAAGAAATGCTAATGTAAATCAAAGCAAAAATGTGTATGACAATTCAGAAATTCAGAAGATGCTTATGCAGCAGTTTAGCTTTTCTTTGAAAGAAACGCAAAAAATGAAGGAAGACATGGCAATACTACTTTCCGCCTCAAAAACACTTGTTGAGGCTTCCCAATTAGCAGCGACAAAAAAAGAAATTATTGAAAAATCTCCTCCATTCGAAATTGATTATCTGAAGGATATCTTAGTTGATGACTCTAAAGAATGTGGAAGCGGAAGTTTCGGTACAGTTTATAAAACCAAGTGGAAAGGTGTTCAGGTTGCAGTTAAAAAACTAAATGATATTGAATACAGTGATCCTAATATGAGCAAGCTCACTTCTACAGCGCTCAAGAATAACAAAGTGGTTTTATCTGAAATAAAGGCATACCAGAAACTGCAAAATTGCCCTTATATTGTTCGCTTTTATGGAATAACTTCAATAAACAAGTGTCTATCGCTGGTTACGGAGTATATCAATAATAACTCTCTCTCGCATTGGCTGTACGAGGATGCTGATAAGGCTTTAACCCCAGCTATAAAAGCAGGCATCACTTTTGGCATAGCTCAGGGATTACTGTTTCTACATGAGCGCAATCTAGTGCATAATGACATCAAGAGCAACAACATAATGCTTGATATATTCTGGACGCCAAAGCTAATAGATTTCGGAATGGCTAAAGTCTCAAGCGCATCTTCTATGTCATCCACGGTTGGGGAATCCAGGCCTATCGGCACACCTGCCTGGAAAGCACTAGAACTATGGGTTTCAAATCCAAAGATTTTAAAGAAGTTTCCGTATTCAAGTGATGTATACAGTTATTCCATTGTTTTAGGTGAAATATACACGCAAATGTTACCCTGGTTGGGATGTGATAAAGAAGGTATCAAGGAAGGTGTAAAAGCCGGCCACAGACCTTATGATGAGGATGACGATATACCAGTAGAGGTCTACACTTTAATGACTCGCTGTTGGGTAGCTGATCCTGCAGTCCGATATAGAATGGAACAAGTAGTTCATTACCTGTCCGAGAATCATATTACAGACTCTTTTGAAGAGTTGGCCCCAAAGAAAGCGGACGAACATAAAATTGACAGCGCAAAAGAACATACAGAAGAGTCAAACAATCCAATGCAGGAGCATTCAAGCACTAATTATGAGCCCGTGGTCAGATCCGTGAATACTCAAGCGTCCAATAACATAAAATCTAAATCGTTAGAAGTTGAAAGGCCCACTGGTGCTACAAGTAGTCAGAAAATCGAAACAACCTCAAGAACTGAAACCCAGCAAGAAATTAATGCAGAACTAGGCGAAATAGATTCTGCTGCCCTTTTAAACAGTGGAATGAAATTTTACTACTCAGATCAGGCAGAGTATGCCATAGAACTCTTTGGCAAGAGTGCAGATTTGGGCAACGATGCTGCGATTGACAAGTTAAAGTCTATATACACTGTATCAATGAGCAAGGACGATAACGAAAAGTCAAAGCAACTAATTCGCAGGGGAATAGCAGAATTTGAAAACAGGAATTTTCAAAAATCTGTACTTTTATTTGTGGAAAGTGCCACACTTGGTAACGCGGATGCCTATTTTAGAGCTGCAGAAGCATTTTCTGAAATCAAAGATGATAATAGCCAATACAATTCAATGAAATGGTACCGGATTTCATCAGTTTTTGGTAATACTCGAGCAATGTGTTCGCTGGCCTCGTTTTTAGAGAGTAAGAGGTTCTATAATATACAAGGAGCTGTTTATTGGTATAAGAAAGGTGCAAATTCAGGATCACTTGCTGCTATGGAAAAGATTGGAAATATTTATATGGATGGAACTAAGGTTGTGCAAAACTATAAAGAAGCAAAGTATTGGTATGAAAAGGCTGTTGCACTTGACCCGAGCAACTCCCAGAGTGCAAACTGGAATCTTGGCCGTATTTATGAAAATGGTTTTGGAATTTCCAAGAACATCAGGTTGGCTATTGAGCACTACAGAAACTGTGGTGATCGAGGAAAGAATGATCTGTTAAGACTCAAGGTTTACTGATCTTGTTTGTTACTGGCGAACAACGTTTTAGGTTATAAACCTTCAGTTATAAATGTGCAACCTTCATACACCCATTGATTGAGATCAATTTAATTAGAGAGTATGCATATTTCACGATGGAGCTTCAGTAAATCTTCCAATTTGGCTTTGGATGCTATCAAAGCATCATACTTTAATTTCACTTCCTGTAACTGCTCCTCATTCTGCATGTCCAGAGTTTTGTCTTTTGCAGTTCTAGATAGCTGGAGCTTGTTTAATAAATCAGTTTTTTCTTTTAATTTGGTGCTCAGATCTTCGTTTAGATCAGACAACTCCCTTATAAGCGTCTGTCTCTGGTTTAATTCTTCCAGGTGTTGTTTGCAGATGTTGCCATTACTTACTTCCTGCTGCTGCAACTGCCGTATTTGTAATTCATATTTTTTGGTATCATTGTTGCTGTTGATACTTGATGTCATTTTGTTCAACTCAGTCTTCAATATGGCGTTTGAACTGTTCAACATGGCAATGGTTTTCTCACGCTGATCTAACTGTGCTGAAAGATTGCTGATTTCTTTGGAAAGCAGGTTCTTTGACTCGAGCAGCATACGGTCTTTAAAAGCCAGCTCTTCTGTGTATCTGAGAACAATTGTATTAAGTTCTGACTGTAGCTCGCTCAACTGTTCACCTTGTCTTCTCATAGTTTGCTCTGTCATTGCACCGGCTAGCAATGGTTTGACCTTACTATATAATTTGTACCATGACCATTCCTTGAGCTTATTGAAGATACGAGCATTTCTTTGAATTACTTTAATCGCTGAGACCTGATCCAATTTTCGGCGTTGCATTCTACGCTGCAAATAGCCCTTTGCACACGCTTGGAAAGTACTCATATATATGGATAGCGTATGATCACGCTGTTCCTCCAATTCAGCTAAAATACCTGCCTTGAAGAATATCTTGGAGTGACCCACTTTGTATGTTTGCGTATCCTGTTTAATAGTCTCTAAAATTAGAATGCTAGCTTGCTTGCCATCCATATATCCCTTGGGAACAGCAGAAGGTGCCAATATCTCATATCGTTGTTTAAAATCAGCGAACGCAATTCTGTTGGGGTACCCTTGTCTGCAGATTCTAATACCTTCCAAGACACCATTACATTTCAGTTGATGCAATACTAATGCAAACAAAAACTTGCCGCTCTTCTTCTCGTCATTTGGCAAAATGCAACGGACAAAATGAGGTTGAGTAGTTGCTAGCTGGTTCATTAACAATGTTAACTGTTCTTTATGACGCTGAGCCACAGTTCTGAAAACACCCTTTTTCGTAACACTAGCCTTTTTCGGATCTTTAACTTCATTGAAATCTCTAAATAATTCGGCAACAAATGTTTCGGTACTTACACTAAAAAGTTGTGTAATGTTGTCATTAATAGGATCCTTGTTCTTTTCTAACCAACCGGCTGTTTTGTACTCAACCTTTGCAGCATAATGATGCAGGATAAAACCCTCACCAAAACGTGGGACATCGTATTTGTTGGTTTTAGATTTCCATAAACCATGCAATTTCTCGACAAATGTCTTGTCAGTGGCCTTTGGCATAACACATTCTTCATCCAAAAGTGACAAAACACCGATTGGGTTAGCCTTTTCAATTAAATCAATTGTTGGTTGTAAGTCCAATCCAAAATCAATGTACTTCCACTCCAGACCTTCCTTCTGATACTCCTCCTGCTCTCTTACAAACATATGGTGATTAAAGAACTGTTGAAGCTTTTCATTCGTGTAATTAATGCATAATTGTTCAAAACTATTATTTTCAAATATTTCAAATCCAGCAATATCAAGCACTCCGATGAATGTGGATCTTGGTGCTGGTCTGTCTAATGCAACGTTTAGTCTATCTACTAAAGCACCAAACATTCTTTCATACAACGACTTCGCCAGTGCTTCAATACTGTACAATACCTGTTCGACCGTCTTTGCCTGGGCTACGACTTCTCTTCCGGCCTTGACTTTAGGTTTAATTAACCCTTGCTGAAAGTCTTTAACGTTGATCCCTAAAACGTGGCAAGTCTTTTCACAGTGACTCAAATCAGCAATTTGGGCATAATCTTCGCGGTCGGGTGTAGGCTTGATGTTTCCCAAATGAAGCACAGCGGCAACGATTCGTAGAAGCTGAAATCTTTCATCATCATTAAAACCGACAATTTTTAAAGCATCCATCAATGATTGAAATTCAACCAAATCGTCAACACCATCGATAACTTTATTAGACTTCAACGTGTATGCATAGTTGTTGACATTTCCATCCAACAACAATAATTTTTTGATCTGTTCCGGTGCACCCTTGAGCAGTTGATAAAATATGTGGTAATTTCTTTCATTAGGAGTTTGGTAAACTACGCGAGATTTTTCCAGAAAATACCACTCAACATTTCCACCAGAGATGTGCCCATCTTTACTAAAATCAATGCGAATAAACTTACCAAAACGACTTGAGTTATTATTACGGACAGTTTGTGCGTTGCCAAATGATTCCAAGATAGGATTAATATTTAGTAATTGGAGTTCCAAACTACCAGCTTCACTTTTAGGACCGTTGCCGGCAAGCGAGGTTATGAACTGAATGACCTTTTTCGTGTTTTCAGTTTTTCCCGCACCACTCTCACCAGTGATTAAAATTGATTGGTTTTCCCCGTCACGCAGCATGGCATTGTAAGCTTGATCAGCAATTGCGAAAATATGAGGGGGAGCTTCACTTCTCTTTTTGTTGATGTAGTTTTTAACAACTTGATCATTATAAATAGGCAGCTTTTGATAAGGATTCACGCTGACTAAAAACAAACCACTGTAAGTGTAGATCAAGGAGGATATGTAACGCTGCTTAAGATTATGCAACACGCTGGGCTCGTTTAGATACGGTAAATCCACCATATCCTCAGCTTTATCAAACTTTGGCGGATTCATTTTTTGTATATCTTTAACGTTGACAGTCGCTTCTTTTTCATCTGTCGTTTTTACCTTACACTGTTCTTTCCCTTCATCAGTGATATAGGCAGCAACAAATGTGTTGTCATTACTTGGGATCCAACACCATTTCTTCTCGTTAAATTTTAATGCAGCAGCATTACTTATCACTTCTTTTTTATTTGGTGAAATGTATGCACCAGAAAACATATTTGGCCTAGTTTGATTAGTTTTAGATTTGAAACAAATTCTTCAAAACTCGATATAAATTGTAAGCAAGTGCCATGATGTTATCAAAACTAAAACATTTTAATGAGACATTTAGAGCCCAAGTTAGTTTATTTAAATATCGTAAGACAATATTGGACTCAACCACTTTTCTATATCTTCTACCGTCATATTCTTTCTCTTTGCGTAATCCACCACTTGATCTTTTTCAATCTTCCCAACTGCAAAATATTTGGATTCTCTGTTTCCAAAGTATAATCCGCTCACACTTGAAGCCGGATTCATAGCCAATGACTCTGTTAGCTTGACCCCACATTTATTCTCTGCATCAAGTAGTTCCCACATTATAAGCTTCTCGGTATGGTCTGGTTGAGATGGATATCCGGGTGCCGGTCTTATCCCTGCATATGATATGCTCAGTAAATCACTGGTACTTAATCGTTCATTTGCGTCATAACCCCAGATATCTTTGCGCACTAATTCATGCAGTGCCTCTGCAAATGCTTCTGCTAGCCTATCTGCTACGGCCTTGACCATTATTGAATTGTAATCATCGTAATCCTGCTCGTATTTATTGGACAATGCCTCCGCTCCAAATATCCCAACAGCAAACATTCCTAACCAGTCACTTTCACCAACAGGTGCAATAAAATCGCTAAGGCACATATATTCGTCCTGCTCATGTTCTGCTTGCTGTCTTAGTCCATGAAATACTGTTTTGATTGTATTTCTATCTTCATCTGTGTACACATTTATATCATCCCCATCCTGATTAGCCGGATAAATGCCTACCACCCCATTAGCCACAAGCAGTTTGTTATTTATTATATCATCTATCATTGCATTAGCATCGTTGTATAGTCTTCTGGCTTCTTCTCCTACATCTGCATCCTCAAATATCTTTGGATATCCCCTATTTGGATATTTACCTCTCAATTGCCATATTACAAAGAACGGGTTCCAGTCTATTTTACTCTTTAGCAATTCAATTGAATAAGATTTAACAACTGTAATACCCATGTTATTTGGTCTACATGGGTTGTAATTTATTGACTTTCTCATTGATCTGCATTTATCCAAGGTCAAATACCTTCGCTGCAATAGTCCCTCGTAATGCTCTTCTCTTAATTCATCGTACTCTTCCTTCAAATCTTCTATAAAATCCAACCTCTTGTTTTCGTCTATTAAGCTGCTAACGACTACCACACTTCTACTGGCATCTAATACATGAACTACCGGCTCACTGTATCTAGGCACTATTTTCACTGCTGTATGCATCTTGCTCGTGGTTGCTCCGCCTATTAACAATGGTATTTTCATCTCTCTCTTCTTCATTTCTTTTGCTACTGTTATCATTTCATCGAGGCTTGGTGTAATGAGTCCACTTAAGCCTATGATATCTGCA
This sequence comes from Amoeboradix gromovi, assembly GCA_018985225.1. Taxonomy (NCBI): domain Eukaryota; kingdom Fungi; phylum Sanchytriomycota; class Sanchytriomycetes; order Sanchytriales; family Sanchytriaceae; genus Amoeboradix; species Amoeboradix gromovi. The sequence goes on from JADGIF010000140.1 coordinate 14,662, forward strand.
TTTACCTCCACCGCTTTATCCAAAATATTTTCTAATCTACACATTACTCCCAAGTCATACACCTTGTAGTTGTTGCATCCCAGCACAACAGCGACAATATTCTTGCCTATATCGTGCACATCTCCTTTTACTGTAGCTATGACCACAGTGCCATTATACATTGCATTTTCATTGGTATCTACAGTGTTGTTGAGTGCCAGCTGCTCTAGCCGAGTTGCTTCCATGAATGGTATCAGATAACCGACTGCCTTTTTCATAACCCGTGCACTTTTGATGACTTGCGGCAAGAACATCTTACCCTGCCCAAAGAAATCGCCAACGACTTGCATACCGCTCATTAGAGGTCCTTCTATAATATGCAGCTCTTTTTTGTAGTGCTGCCTCGCTTCTTCTACGTCTTCTATCACATAGTCAGCTATTCCCTTGACTAATGCATGCTTTAATCTCTCCTCTACTGATAGCAGTCTCCATTCCAGTACAGCCGTTTCCTTGCCTACGCTAGTTGAATTTTCCGCATATTCTAATAGTTTATCAGTCACATCAGGATCTGTGTTGTGTATTGCTGACTCACACAGTTCCAGCAAGGGTTTATCAATATCGTCATAAACTGCCAAATTGCCGCTGTTGACTATTCCCATGTTCAATCCATTTTGAATAGCATGATACAAGAACACAGAGTGCATCCCCTGTCTAATAACTTCCTTTCCTCTAAAAGAAAATGACACGTTACTGACTCCTCCACTTATTCCACAACCAGGGCATTGCTCCTTAATTAACTTGGCTGCTTTTATAAATTCAACAGCGTAGTTGTTATGCTCACTCATTCCCGTACAGATGGTTAAAATGTTGGGATCAAATACTATGTCAGTAGGGTTATAGCCAACATTTATTAAGATATCGTAGCTACGCTTGCAAATACGCAATTTGTCATCACAGGTAGCTGCTTGGCCCTGCTCGTCAAATGCCATGACGACAACAGCCGCACCATATTTCATGATTGCCTTGGCCTTGCTTATAAAATCGGACTCTCCCTCTTTCAAGCTGATACTGTTAACTATGCATTTGCCTTGCAAGCACCTTAGGCCACTTAAAATAACCTCAAAATTGCTAGAATCCACCATAATTGGTGCCTTGGATATGTCAGGCTCAGGTATAATTAAATTACAGAATTTCGTCATCGCTCCTATTCCATCAATCATTCCTTCATCCATGTTTATGTCAACAATGAGTGCGCCACTCTCAATTTGGACGCGAGCAATCCCAAGAGCCTCCTCATAATTATTGGTGCGGATTAATCTAGCAAATTTACGACTACCACTTACATTGCATCGCTCGCCGATATTTACAAATTTGATGCTAGGGAATTGGATTAGAGGTTCTAAGCCAGACAAACAGAAAAAATCACGAATATTATCAGATTCAGGTAAAGGGCGAGGTTTGTATTGCATCGTAGCCTCTTTAATAGCTTTAATATGCATTGGAGTAGTGCCGCAACACCCGCCGATAATATTTATTAACCCATCCTTGACAAATTCAACAATCTGTTTAGCCATCATATCAGGGGATTCATCGTACTCGCCAAATGTGTTAGGAAGGCCAGCATTCGGATAGCAAAGAGTATAATGGCGAGTGAATTTTGAAATATTAGTCATAAAAGGTTTCATCAAATCAGCGCCCAGAGCACAATTAAGCCCAATAGCTAATGGGTTACCATGGTCAACACTTATTACAAACGCTTCACTCGTTTGACCACTTAAAGTGCGACCAGATTGATCAGTGATTGTACCGCTAATAAATAAAGGCAATTTTGGAATTTTATTTAATTCTTCAAGGTCTTTAACAGCGTATATGGCTGCTTTGGAATTCAGAGTGTCAAATATAGTTTCAATAAGTAGAATGTCAACGCCGCCATCCACTAGACCTTGAATTTGTTCCTTATAAACATCAACAAGTTCCATAAAAGTGATATTGCGAAAAGCAGGATTTTCTACACTTGGGGAAATACTCAGAGTCCTGTTAGTGGGACCAATTGAGCCTGCAACCCAACGAGGCTCATTCTTTTGATTCATAATAATGTTACAGCACTCTTTCGCTAATAAAGCAGACTTGTAATTTAGATCATAGGCAAGGTGCTGGCAGTTGTAGTCAGCCTGAGCAGTCCTTGTTCCGCTAAAAGTGTTGGTTTCAATGATATCGCTGAACTCTAAGTATTGCAGATGTATTTCTTTAATCACATCAGGCCTTGTAAGAGTTAGCATATCGTTGTTCCCTTTCAAATCTGAATCATGATCCTTGAGTAACTGACCACGGTAATCATGTTCTTCTAATTTATACTGTTGGATCATGGTGCCCATACCGCCGTCCATGTACAAAATACGATGTTTTAGATGGTATTGCAAATCCATGTTGATAGCCGCAGTTAGCTTTGTATCAATCAAATGAGCGACATCAACTGGCAACTCATAATGTGTCATAAAATATTTCAGCTGTGTATATACTCCTCGTTGAAGTCCTGATTTCCGAGAAAATCGAGAATTTACAAATAACTAGCAATGCCTGGGATTTCGCGAAAACGGTTGTTCACTCTTTCACTACACTGGGGCTAGGAATCGATATGGATCCATATACTTCAAGCATATGTTCCTTGTCTCTAAAGTGCTCAGAGCCTTTTTCTCTTTCTTATCGCACAACGGCTTTTTTGTGATTTTGCCCTTCAAATGAATTAAAAGCGCTAGTTAGAGGTCCATCTGATACTTCCTATCTGTTCTTTGAGCATTCTAGTTTACTTCGTTAAAATTTTCAATCTTACATTGTTACCAAGGCTTTTTGTTACTTACCTTCCACTTGCTCTTGCGTGTACTTTGGTGGTAACGAGGGTGCAAACATGATAACGCATCTTCGAGGTCTCCAACTGCTCTTAAAGTTAATTATTAAGAGCGAAGAGTGCCGTAAAAAAGTAGTGGAAGATTTTCGTAGACATATGGGACACCAAATATAAAAACTGGACTGAATTTCTGCAACAACTTGGAGCATTATTTCAGCTTTATTAATTTATGGATTTAGGAGGCGAGTGGACATTCAGCTAGTTGCGGAGTTGACGAGTATAAAAGGAAAATAAATATTCTGTACAGCTATTCTCT
>JADGIF010000141.1:0-17796 GCA_018985225.1 Amoeboradix gromovi
GGATATACACTAAAGTGCTTATTATGATATACGCATGCCATATATCAAGTCTTTTGCAGTGACTAAAGATTGGCGTGTTGATTTTACGATTGTATACTCTCACAAAATTAGTGCTACAGCCTGTGATATATTTAAGATCTACCAGCTTTGGTATCTTACAGTTTGGTGATGCTATGTCTTATTGTTTGCCACTACTGCAATACAGTGAAGACGATGAGATGTGGGTATCAGAGTTTTGATAGATTTGTAGATAACTGAATGCTTTTTATACAAGATAGCTGGACAGCTTATGGTGGGAATTGCTTCTAAATCTTCAAATTTACCATTTTACCTGATTAGTTGATGGTTCGTGACTAGGAAAAATAATTATAATACAATAGAGTGAGATAAATTATTCTAGGTTTTAGATTCGAAGAGATGCAAATCATGTTAATTAAGTTGTTGCAGTTTAAACTGTAAGACTACTTCAGACATTGTTGTACTACCGGTTGTACAAAACCCGTTATACTTAGCTGAACGATGTGTAGCAAATTTTACTTAACTGTTAAACCTTTTGTACTTTAACCATTTTTTACACAAATGATGTTTATGGAAGCAGCGGTTTTTTGTTATAGCTTGCTCTGAGACACTTTAGCCTACAAGCTGTGTAGAACGAATTATTTAATGTAGATATTTCAGTACATGCATTTTTATTCGAGTATATCTGATAATGTCTTTCAAGAACTTCAGACAATTGCATCTATGACAACTCTGAACTAACTTGTCCTAAAATCATTAATGTTAGAGGGTTATAGACTTAGATCATGATTTGCTTTCACTGTTGCGAACCGTGCAAAGGTCTCCTCTTATAAAAGTATCGAGTAAGCGAAATCCTATATCTGTGGCCTGTGCACCGTTTTGGGAGGGATAAACTGTCCAAATTGATAAAATTGAGGTTTAGGAATCTGAGGGGCGCAGAAATGTTGTTCTTATGTACAAACGAAGACGTCAAATATATTAACTAGACCAAACAATTAAATTAATAACTATTGTAAGATTAAGAATTGAAAAATTAGAGACTATATGCTATATGTAGGATGCTAGTGAGCTGTAAATTAGCTCATCGCTAGTATTTGTAAGATAATGAACACGATAATTACTAATTATCTGGAAACTAGTAAAGTAGCTTGAATGAACTCTTTGATTGTAAACCATTCGCTGTTCTAAGAAGATCAAAAAGTTAACAGCCATTGAATTGCTGAAGATGAACCTAGAATGAATAGAAACCAAAGTACTCATATAAAATCTAACGATACTATTTCGATGGATTTCAAGCAGTCACTGCACCCATATTTTTGGTTCTTAGTTGAAAATCTCGATGGATTAGTGATTTGGTATGGCAATACATATTATGGGCACAGCTGAGGCGCCCAACCTAAATCAATTGAAAAACTGGTTTATAGAGAAAGAATGAATGTCTTAGTCCTACTTACTCCAGAACACAATACTTCTAAATCTTTCTACATATGCCGTGGAACGATAGGAATTCGTAACGTATTCACTTTCATAATGGCACTTGAATCACTAGTGCATCCGCGGTGCTATAGCAATAGACACAGATGCGAATTGGAGTTATACTAGTCTTGAAGTCATAAATGGTGAAAGACAATTGTAACAGAGATGGAAAGGTGGTAGAATGCCCCAATCTCCAGGTGATTATATGAATATTTCATTAAAACTAGTTAGTCCACTTCTTTCAGAGTATCTGAATCTGTTGAAAGCATCTTGTTCTAAGGAAATGATCGTAGAGGGTTATGAAAGGAAGAAGAAAGGCATGACCAGTAAGAAAAAGAACTTATGTTGTAGCGACGCATTCACCGTACTCGTTTGTACATCCTTTGCAATTTATTTCTAAAGCCCTGGCACAGCTCCTGGTTTTTTGTTTCACTTGCTTAGGATTTATATATCCTTGAAACATTTTACATGTCATCATCGTTTTCTCAACAAACTTTACCAGGGTTCCAGCCTTTGTTCACTCCAATGACCATGATAATGACGTGGATGGTTAGCTCAATAGTTTTCATCATTTCAGGTATACTCTTTGTTACGTACTCGCCAGATCAAAAAGTCATTGATTACACAAATTGCCAGGGCGATCTGATCAGACCCAGCTATATAAAGGATAATTCCACTGTTGTAAGATGCCTCAAGGAGTTTAGTATTGATAAGGATTATGACAATGTTCTTATATATTATCAATTAAATAACTTTTACCAAAACCATCGTAAATATGTTAGGTCAAAGAGTGATGATCAGCTATCAGGTATTGATGTAAATTTTCAAAGCGGTACCAGCACATGTGATCCATTAACTTTTGATGAACAGGAACCAAACAAAATTATATATCCCTGTGGTTTAATTGCCAATTCACAATTTGATGATGTCCTGAACTCTTTGACAGACTCTAAAAATAATTCTATATCTCTATTGACCAGTAACCTTGCATGGTCTAGTGATGCAGATAGATTTCAAAAAACTAAATACAAACCAGACGATATCCGACCCCCGCCAAAATGGAAATACAGATTTAAGGATGGCAAATATACCCAGGACACCTTGGATAGTATAAATTTACATGATAATCAAGATTTGCAAGTGTGGATGAGGGTCGCTCCTTTTTCAAGTTTTAACAAGTTATGGAGAAGAGCCAATAAGCTGCCTAAAGGAACATACACATTGGAAATATATGATAGGTTTGATATTATATCATTTGGGGGACAAAAAAAGGTAGTCATAACTAGTAGTAGCGTGTTAGGAGATAGTACTTATTTAGGCTACATGTATGTAGGAACAGGTATAGTTTGTTTGATATTGGGATTGTCATTCTTAATAAAACATAAGATACACCCAAGGTATTTATTCTTAACTTAGAAAACTTGGGGACACTTCTTATTTATCGTGGAACAAGTAATATAATAAATTGCAATTTTATGACTAGATCTTGCTATTTTCAATTTCACGCTATAATTTATATCGAAAAATCTGTTCAATTGGATTATGTTACATTTATCACTGTGGTATACGAGACTGACAGAATTTATTATACCTTTTGATAGTCCATTTTGGATTCCAATTTCTTCGAATCGCTAACTTTTCGTACTGCCTTCATAAAATCATCCATGATCACATAGTCCCTGTCATCTCGAATAGCAAAGAGTCCGGATTCAGTGCAGACATTTCTTAAATCCGCTCCGTTAAATCCATCGCTCAACTTCACAATTGGATCATAATCTAATTCACCATGCTTAGCCATTGGTGTTGCATGGATTTTTAATATGTCTAATCTAGCCTGTTCATTAGGTAATGGTATTTCAATCTTTCTGTCCAATCTGCCAGGTCTTAGTACTACATTAGTATATGAAGTTACAAGCAGGATCCAAGGTATCTGGTCTGTTTGTGGCCATGATTATCTTAGTTTTCCCCAAAACGTCAAACCCGTCCATTTGATGCAATAGCTCCATTAATGTACGTTGGATTTCGCGGTCAGCAGATGTTCCTTCACTAAATCGTCGTCCGCCAATAGCATCAATTTCATCCATGAATATGATACAAGGCTCTTTTTCTTTTGCGTACCCAAACATTTCTCTTATAATTCTACCAGACTCACCAATATATTTATCAACAATAGCAGAACTAACAACCTTGATGAAATTTGTCTCCAGAGTAGCCGCGACAGCCCTAGCTAACAGAGTCTTGCCTGTACCTGGTGGCCCATACAATAGCACACCTTTTGGAGGTTTGATGCCGATTCTTAGAAATAGTTCTGGATTGACTAACGGCAATTCAATCACTTCGCGCAGAGCACGAATTTGCTCATTAAGACCACCAATGGAGTCAAAATTGATATTACCTGGTGATTCCATGGACATGTTGTACACAAGAGGATCTACTTCACGCGGTAGAATCCGCATAATGGTTAAAGTAGTCATATCTAAAGATACACGCATCCCGTGAGTAACTGTTCGTAATTTAGGACGCTTACCGACAACATATCGAGGGCCTGAGGAGGACTTAACAATATAGTGCTCATCAGATAGCACTTTTAAAACCTCACCAATCATTTGACCAACTGACTGAATACTTGCTAATCCAACCTCACTGCGATCAAAAGATACTTGCCCTTCTTTGATTTTGATTCTCAGATGCTTTAGTTGCTCTGTCAGTGCGGCATGCTGCTCAATAGCTGCGCTATACTTTTGTAATGCTTCTTCACGAGAGGTCATTAAAAATAGCAAGTTTCGAAAATTAAAAATGGTATGAGAAATTGTAATCAAACGCTTTATTGAATCAATACGCTACAGCATGTTAGAGCACCATCCGCCTTAGCTAGTTCAGACATATCAACGGTTTCAATAACACAGTTTGGAAATTTAGATCTAATATCTCTTTGCAAAATATCAGTGCCAGGAACGACTTGAACAAAGACAATGAGTTTGTTATTCTTAATGAATGAAAGTGTGTTAGCTAATATTTGAGAAGATGCGAACACTACATCCAATTTCTCAATTTTCAAAATTTGAGTCAGTGTATAACGGCCATTTTCGTCATCTAAACATGACAACGTGTTAGGACCTAGCAACCCAAGCGAGCTTTTTAAATGTAAAATTGAATTACAATTCTTGTCTAGATCAATAGCAAATGTGGGAATTTTAAAAAAGTGATTGAAAAACTTCACTGCTTCTCTACTCGTACGTTTGGAAATTCCCACAAATATATTTTTCCCTGTGTATAGTACATCACCACCATCACAGTTAATAGTCTCAGGCATCACAACTACTTCAAGTCCTAATTTACGTAGCTGTTCTTCGGCAGTTTTGACTTCCTTTCTTCTGCACGCAACTCCAATGTGATTTATAACTGCCTTCTTACCAATGACTACACAAGTATCTTCTACAAAACAAGCATCAGGTGAATCGTTTAAAGGATCAAGAACCTCAACATTCAAATACTTTTGCAACGTTTTAATATATCCCTGATGCTGGGAATAAGCAACTTTGAAATCAATGGGCTTGGATTCCATTTGCAGTGCATTTGCAAATGATGTTGGAACTTCTCGAACAATTGCAGAATTGCAATCCATGTTTCGCAACCTCTCCAATATATCCTAGCGGCAGGTCGATTGTTTTCTTGAATAACTTATTTATCGCGAATTTTTATGCATTTTTATATAATTTCATGAATTTTCCAATAGCTTAAATACTTGATATTCTTCCTTTACATTAATTATATATGGGATCAATGGATTTAATCCCGAATATGTGAAATCTAAAGAAATAAATAACAGGTACAGCATATATTCATCAGCAATGAGGAACTGGTCCAAGCATGGAAGAATTAGATGTCTTTTAACCCGTTCTCAAACGAGATCAACGGTAAATAAACTCGTAAACTATTTATTTAATAATTCGTATGTCTTGCATGTGCAACAATGCGATATCATAATACTTACTCTGTGTATACAAGCTTTTGCAGCCGTAAGACACCAACTTAGAAACCTACACTTGTACCAAATGTCATTTGGAAATAGATAGAGAGCATATAGCAGCAAGGAACATCTTCATCAATATATGTATCCTTATTCAATTCCGCCTCAGGGTAGTGCAAGGATGAGCAATCACTGCAACGGAGCATCTAGCACTGCTAGTTTCTCTGCGGGATTCCCGATTTTCTTGGAAATCAGGACTTTTAATGAGGAGGTCATATGTGGTTTTGATTAAATAATTTAAAATAAATTTTCGAATGTAATCCAGAAAGCCAATTTCCAATTTTAAAAAATTATGGAGTAACGTAATTCAATATCTATTGTCAGCGAGTTATTCTCGTGAAAACTGCTTTATTATTCCATTCGGAATTACAATTAAGAATATTCTTGTCGCTGTAGATTCCATTAACATGGTGCGAAATTATAAGTTTCTAACTTTAATTAGAAAAATCTGGGCAGCTATGGCTACCTACAAATATAGTAGCGATTTGATTTTATTTTACATTATGAAGTGAGTTATAGAATTATTATGGATCCAATTTGACTCGGAGAATGTGTTCTCTAAATAGGAATACGCTAGGAGTCTGCGCGTACGATTAAATAATACCTTCATAAATAATATTTCAGTAAACTGCATGGTAATTGACAAACTTTATTTGCGCGTTCTAGCGATTTCCTTTGAAACACATTTTATGTTCAAAAGATTCTCGCACATATTACTATCACAAGATGCAGTCAAAAAGCTATCAAAAGTTAAAGGAATTTTAAGAATAGACGTAAGCAGTGGAGGATGCCACGGATTCTCTTATGATGTAAAATTGGATTCAAAGATAGATGAAGGTGAGGACCAAATTATAGAGCAAGATGGTGTAAAAGTTGTGGTTGATAAGATGGCATTATCTCTTGTCAAAGGAAGCACTTTGCATTTCAGAACGACTGCCATGGGCTCTGCCTTTGTTCTTGAAAATCCTAATGCCGAATCTAGCTGTGGCTGTGGACACTCGTTCTCAGTGAGAGACCTCTAGTATCAGGTAAGCTTTAATGCTGCTACAATTTCTTAGTTAAGTAAAGCTTATTTTCTTTTTCGATTACTTTTTTGTAACACTCCCATACAACATGCAACACACAGTACTTTTCAACTCACGTAGATGGCTATGGATGAAATGGGAAGACCCTTCTTAATCGTTAGAGAACAGGAAAAGAAAGCAAGAATTAGTGGTATTGATGCTATAAAATCCCATATCTTGGCTGCTACCAGTTTAACACAAATTATCAAAACCAGTCTCGGCCCTATGGGACTAGACAAAATCTTAGTTGGTCAGGATGGTGATGTCATGATTACCAATGATGGTGCCACAATTCTTTCAGAAATGCATGTCAATCATCAAATTGCCAAGTTGTTAGTTGAATTATCGCAATCTCAAGATAACGAATCCGGTGATGGTACCACTAGTGTAGTTGTGTTGGCCGGTGCTCTCTTAAAGGAAGCTGAGCATCTTATCAATCTTGGCATTCATCCAATTCGCATTGCTAAGGGATTTGATTTAGCATGCCATGTTGCTTTAAATACTTTAGATAAAATCAAATCCAAGGCTGACACTGACATGCTCTATCAAGCTGCAAAGACCTGTCTGTCTTCTAAGATTGTCACAAAACATCATGACAAGTTTGCTAAAATGGCTATTGATGCTATTCAATCCGTGAACGATAATGGTAGAGTTAATTTAGACCTAGTACATGTAGTTTCCAAGCTAGGAGGCTCACTTGAAGATACGACGCTCATTCAGGGTGTTGTTATAGATAAAACGTTTTCTCATCCTCAGATGCCTTCATCTGTTGAAAATGCAAAAATTGCTATCCTCACGTGTCCTTTCGAACCTCCTAAACCTAAAACTAAACACAAGCTGTCAGTTACGGATGCTAAAATGTACACTGAACTTAGCGAATATGAGCACGATCAATTCAATTTAATGGTCAAGCAATGCAAAGATAGCGGTGCTAATGTAGTAATGTGCCAATGGGGGTTTGACGATGAAGCTAATCACCTTTTACTTCAGGCAAAACTTCCATCAGTTAGATGGGTTGGTGGTCCCGAGTTAGAACGACTTGCTATTGCAACTCATGGTAGAATTGTACCTCGTTTTAGTGAGCTTTCTGAGGATAAGTTGGGTAGAGCAGGTTTAGTGAAAACCATCTCATTTGGAACCACTGACAGTAAAATGTTAGTCATCGAAGAATGTGCTAATCCAATGACCTGCACTATTTTAATCAGAGGTGGCAATCAGATGCTTATCGACGAATGTAAACGATCGCTACACGATGCTTTGTGTGTTGTGCGTACATTGATGGAAAGCCCTGATATCGTTTGCGGAGCTGGAGCAAGCGATATTGCTTGTGCGATTAGTGTAGAAGATGCAGCAAATTCCGATGCAGTAAGTGAAGTTGAAGAGTTAGCATGTATAGCATTCAGTAAAGCCTTGCTAGCAGTGCCGACAGCACTGGCAGACAATGCAGGACATGACGGAATGAGACTGGTTACAAAGGTAATGGCTGAACAGCGAAAATCAAAGAATGCTGATGATTATGGACATGTAGGAGTGGATTGCTATAGTGGAGAACCAAAGAATATGAAGAGTTTAGTGTTTGATCCATATACCTCTAAACGATCACAATTATTATTGGCAACACAATTAGTGAAGATGGTGTTAAAGATTGATGATGTTATTCATCATGGAGAGGGTGTCGATCAATAATAAATTGAGTTAATTCTTAACTATTTGGAAGGTTATTGTTTTCCTGCATCTATTTATAGCGGATTTCAAAAGGTGCTCTTCTAAGTCTGACTTTTTTAGTGAATTCTATTTGAGGTACATCGAATACAATAAAAAAGATGAATTTTAAGACTTTTCCATGGATTTAAGTCAAATGAGACACCTGCATCGATTTTTACTATAACGGTATTTATTTGTTACTTATTCATGTAATCTGACAAACAAGTTATCTAGTTCTTGGCGACTTGCCAATCTAGCCATTTCAGACATTTGATATCCAACTTCTAATTCACCGTTCTCAATTCTAGGCATAGTGGACTGGATGAAATCAGACACTTTCACACCAAAAGTATGCTTTCCTGGTCCTCCAAGATCGGTATCAACAGCTGGAGGGATTAATTCAATCACTTTAATCTTGTTCATCAGCTGATGTCTTAGAGATAATGTAAAAGAATGTAAAGCAGCCTTAGAAGCACAATAAACAGGTACATTAGACTTTGGAACAAACGACAATCCGGAAGTCACATTGATAATTGCAGCATTTTTGGTGCCGTTAGACATGCTGTGTTTTGCGAATATGCAACACAAATCAATAACGGCAGTCAAGTTGATATCAATTTCAATTAGCTCAACTTGGTCATTAAAAAGATCAATCTCTTTTTGAATTCCGGCATTGTTGACAAGTATATTAACATTAGTATCCTGAATTAGTTTAATTCTCTCTTTTTTGCTGCTAACATCGCATTTTAAAGTCTTTATTGAAGGGTATTTAGATTTTGCGACATCTAATACGTCTTGCCTACGTCCGCAAATAACAACTTCAGCTCCCTTACTTAATATGTATTGAACTATACCCTCGCCAATTCCACTAGCCCCTCCAGTGACCAAGACCTTCTGATTTGCAAATTGCATTACAAGGAGAATCTCTAAAGATTGTTAATCTTATAGACGAATAACATAGTAATTTACGTAACCGGTCATTATATTCATAAAACACTTCAGAAGTGAAATACGCTAATAAAGCGCATAAGTGTTGCTAAAACGAGGATTAGATGATCGGTCCTATCCTTGCAACCAAATATATACAGGGATAAAACAAAACATGGGACTATGGAAAAGCATAATTAGGTTTTTCACTCAGGACCCGGTAGCTGAAAAAAGAAGGAATCAGAGAACTATAAACAAGTCGACTAAGAAACACACTGAGGTTGATTTAAATTTTTCGAGATTGCGACGTCAGCATGGTCCCCCAAGCAAATTGAGATCATCGTCTTCCAGATCTCTAATTGAGTATGTGTCAGAAAATGATGAAAACACTGTTTATCAAGAATATAAGTCAAATAACAGATCTCAGCATTCTTCTGGAGCTCGTTCTTCCAGGAATCGGCATCAAAGATGAATTTTTAATAAATGTTATGACTAGTCAAATGCAATTATTTTGGAATGCTCGCAAGTGTCTGGATTCCTGCCATGACGTCTGGTCACTAGATTTCAACGGGGCGCGTTGATTGGTTCATCAAATCATTAAAATTGAATTCGACTCTCAAACTTCATGTCGATTTCGTCTTCACCGTTGATAAAGAAGAAATCAAGCGAAGCTGATCTAGAATCTCTAACACCCGAGGACCAAGGGTATCCAAAAAGTATATACTTCATTGTTGGAAATGAATTCGCTGAAAGGTTCACATTTTATGGAATTAAAGCTGTTTTATTCTTATTTATGACAGATTACAAGCATTGGACTGGTGACGAGGCTACCGCGCTAATTCATTCATTTAATACGCTTGCTTATTTTATGCCTTTGATGGGTTCCATACTTGCTGACTCATACTGGGGAAAATTTAGGACAATTTTGTATCTAAGCCTTCTGTACTGCTGTGGTAGTATTCTTATAGCTATTAGCGCTGTTCCTGGTACAAATGATCAATTCACATTAATTGGTTTGCTTCTTTTAGCGATAGGTACTGGTGGTATTAAGCCTAATGTGAGTTCTTTTGGTGCTGATCAGTTAATACATTCACCAAGATATGTTCCCTTGTTCTTCAGCATGTTCTATTTTAGTATCAACGCTGGCAGTGTCCTTAGTATGTTTTTCACTCCAATTTTACGAGGCGATCTGCATTGCTTCCAGCGGCAGGACTGCTTCCCTGCTGCCTTTGGTGTGCCCGCTATATTTATGCTTCTTGCAACCATACTATTTTACTGCGGTAAAAAATATTATTTGATAGTTCCACCTTCTAATAGCAACTTAGTTAATGAGCTGATAGATATACTAACAAGCGGATTTTTTGGCTTTATAGCTGATGCTAAATCAAAAGGATTGCGCAACGCTGATTTCTGGCTGCACCCTGTTAATGATGGCTTCAATCGCAAGAGAGTTTTTGAGTTCAAGTCGCTGATGCATGTATTCCAGATAATGCTTCCTTTACCTCTTTTTTGGGCATTATATGATCAGCAAGGTAGTAGATGGACATCTCAGGCAAAGCAAATGAATCCACACTTCATTGGGCTGGTTATTAAACCAGATCAGATGCCAACTAGCAACGCAGTTCTTATCCTGGCATTTATTCCCCTATTCAATCGATTTCTGTATCCGGTGTCCTCTTTGTTGCCGCAAATAATACAGTTTCACAACAAACCGTTAAGAAAGATGGGATTAGGAATGTTTCTATGCGGTTGCTCTTTTGTGGTCAGTTCTTTATTGCAGGTAGCCATAGATAGAAGTCCTTATAAGCCAGATGATCCATCAAGTGGAGTATGTATAATATGGCAAATTGTTCAATATGTTATTGTCACAGCTAGCGAAATACTATTTTCAATAACAGGTTTAGAATTTGCATATTCGGAAAGCCCGATGACACTGAAATCAATGGCACAGGCAGGCTGGCTATTAACAGTGGCCATAGGCAATTTAATAGTGGTGATAGTTGCAGAGTCCAAACTCTTTGATTTGGCAAACGAAATGATTTTCTTTGCAATGATGATTTGGGGCGCCTTGATTTTGTTTATAAGTCTGAGTTGGAATTACAGGTCATTCAAAGATCGACAAAATGAGGAGTCGGTTGAGATAGAGGACGAAAATGACGATTAAATAATTCAATACAATAAATCATTTTATGCTCTCAATCGGATTATATGCTTTGGTTTTGTACCCCTTGCTAAATTTGGTAACACTGAAAAAGAGCCATTCCAGATATTATACGACATTTATGTTTCGCAGTCAGGTTTTAGCTGTCACTTGAAGCTAAAGCCTTAACTATATCTTTGGATTACCGTGAATGCGGGCAGTTTGCACGATGACAACCTTAGTGCATGTCTGTTAGAATTTACTACTCCTACAATCTTCAGTATTATAAAAATATCCGAAGCATGATTATAAGACGAAAAAAGATTGTTCGGCCAATTTGCAGGGGTCTAGGGTTACGCAAGCCTACTTACTATGTAGTCTGTAATAGAGATGTCTATGGTTTTCATGTTAATTTAGCAACTTGATTGAGCACACTTGCAAAGAGGAAATAGCAACAGCTAGTTATAGCCCTAGAGCACAGGTGATTAAACACGGGACTTTTCTACTTGAGTAGATTACCTATCGAGGCTTTTCGTTTAAAAGATATCTGGGTTTGTAGAGTATGCCTCATTTAAATTTTATTAAATTTTCTCATCAGAAGATTTAATTTTAGTCATAGTCTTTAACAACTCCAATGAACCGTTTTCGACATTTAAGAATAGACCGCTTAATGTCAAGTCTTCACTCCTCTCCCAAACCTCAATAACATCCTCATGTTGAGCAATTATATCGATTCCATTGATGGTATTAATCTTGGATAGCACTTGGGCCTGTTCTTCCATTGTGCGTTCATTTAAACTGTCAGTGCGGATATCTGCATCATTCATGAATTCATTTTTAATATTTCCATCTGCATTAGAGGCGTTCAGCAGTCCAGGTTGCAACTCTTTTAAATACCTATTTCGGGAATCTCTCAACCATATATCCATGCCATGTAATCCACCTCTGATAGATCTATAACAAGCACCACAATTAGTATGGCCACAAACCACTATATTTCGTATCCCTAATAGCTTAACTGCAAAATGTATCAGCCCGTTAGTATGATCTATTTCCTTGACTAGATTCCCCATATTTCTATGCACTAGTATGTCCCCTATATTACTGCCAGTGATTAGCTCTGGACTAACTCGGCTATCAACGCATCCTATCCATAGGGTATGCGGACTCTGGTTATATCCTAGATCTTTGAATCCATATATCTTTGCAAATTCCATATTCTTTCGTAATAAATTTGCTAATACTTTTGGCATACCAATGTTTTAAAAATCCTCAGTGCTGACCTCATACATAAATTATAAACGAGGGAATAATGGTTCATGAAATGTGTGCATGGCCCTCAATATAATACCGGTTTTTGACAGTTGGTTATCTAAGTTAGCTCAAGGCACGGTATAACTCATCTTACTGGAGGTTTGGTGGTGGCATATAGCTAGTTAAGCGGATTTCGCTACCACAACTGAAAATAGAAAAGCACATCAATTGCAAACAGCTCGCTGTATGTATGTTGCCTGTAATTATAATAATTTAATGCAATTAATAAAAACAGAATATTATTTATTTAGTTAATATTTCTGGCTCTTTATCGGTAACTAGCACAACATCCTCTATTCGTATGCCAATTCCCCAATACTCTTTAGGTACTTCTTTCGAGGGAGTAAAATAAACTCCTGGCTCAATAGTAATAACCGAATCCTTTTGCAACGACTTTGATGATGATATGCTCAGTGTATCGTGTAAATCAAGCCCTATGTAATGTGTTACATTATGTGGGAATATCGTGTTTATTGATACAAACGGAAATGCCTCATTTAGCATTAATTTAGCAGATTGTTCAAGTGCGTCCATGGATGTATTGGTATTCACCATACTAATCAAAGACTTCTGCACCAAGTCAACTTTATCATATATCTCGGTATATAAATCAGACTGTTTGAATTTCCAACTTCGAGTCATGTCGGAACAATAATTGTCGACAGAAACACCAAAATCAACAACTAAGTTATCTTTTTTGTATATAGGCATGTTATTTGTTGTATAATGAGGATAAATGGTATTAGTACCGCTGGCAATCGTGGGGATAAATGATAATTCTGCATTTTGTTGCAAAGCCAAGTTGGAAAGATCTGCCAATATTTCGCGCTCATTTGTGTATGTATTGGACATTATCTGATTCATAATCAAGGAATTTATAGATGCAGCACTCTTCATGGCCAACATTTCACTAGGAGACTTTTTCACTTTAAACTCATCCAGCAAAAGAGGTTTAATAGGTATAGGATCAGTGTATAGCTTCCACCTCTGACTTATAGAATGAGGTGTGTTGGAAATTGAAGGTGGGTTGTTAGAATAGACTAGCGGGGGATTTACTTTTTTAATAAAATTTGAAAATTCAGCAACTGAATGAACAATACACTCTTTAGGCACATCAAATGGTGGGGAATAAGGGTCGGGTTTAGGAACAAATAAATGATACTCAAATGAGAATCTAGTGGGCAATAAAATTGCGATGCAATCCGAAATGTTTATGCCTGTCAAATAATAAAACGAAGAATTTTGTTTGAATGGTACTTTGACATGAGGAGAATACATAAGTGTGTTATTGCCGAACAAAATGACGGGAATTTGTTTATCTTTCATTATCGTGGTTCTTCGCTGAACGTATTCAGACTGTGGAATAAACGAGTAGATGTTTGATTGTTTCCATTGGAACTCTACTGGTGGTTTTTTTCTGAAGTAACTCAACACATTCCAGAAGGACATTCCACTCCAGAATCAAATTTGTATGAGGATTGTAAAATTTAAAAAGTTGCCACACTTGATCTGTACGGCATCAGCTATTACATTATTGCATGGATATTGCTGAATGCTGATAGGGTCCTAATATAGAATAACATTCGAGTACGTTTATAGTGGTCAAATTTCGAAAAGAATTGCGTTTCTTAAGCTCTTATAGCGTAGTTGGTTATCGCGTATCCCTAGTAAGGATAAGGTCGCAGGTTCGAATCCTGCTGAGAGCAATGTCTTGTGAAGTCGTTGAGGAGTATGCGGTGATATACCACGGGTTTTAGTTTCTTAATATACGTTGTTAACTTGAACGATTTAGTTTTTCCCGTTTAGAACTATTATGGAGAATAGACCACACAAATTTTGCATCATTTTTTATGATTTGTTTGGTATATAAACGGGAATTCTTATTAAGTACCTTTCCATCTCATATTTCTAAGGACTTGATTACTATTTGATCAATATAGGACCTATGTGCGAATATGAAATATGGAAAATATGATAGTAGATGGCAGAATTCGTATAATTAGAGCATTTGCAATTCAGAGTAATAACAAATATCGCTTGGGTTAACTCTAAGTATCCCTAAAGCAGTTCATACAACCTTAAGATTGTCAACAATTCCCCATGCCTTTCAAGCATAAATTAAACATTCCACTACTTTGTATAAATTGCATTTATTATTACTCTTGATAAGTTGACAGCGGATATCCTTGCTCATAACGACTATCTTGTCTCGTTGGTCTCTTAAATTTGTTTTTCATCCTCGGTATTATCCTACAGCAGCACCCTCCTAGAAACAAGACCAAAAATATCAGAACAGCAATGCCTATAAATGGCTGATCTTGGAACCATGTTATTACTTGGTTAAATGGATTACTGAACTTGCAATTTCCCTGGTTGCATAGCCCATGATATCCACATCCTGTCCCGTCTATAAAATCACCACTTAGTATAACACATGAGCTGTACTGATCCGACAACACATTAACTGGCAGCTTGATTTGAAGTCAGGACAAGATCCGCTTAAGTTGCTTCCATTTGACCCTCTTGCTTTGCATTGAATATCCCTGGAGGTGCAATATCCACTAGCACACTGAGCGTCTTGTCCGTCTATTGCGCAGCTGTTACCGTCATTTACATGTAGATCACTGGGACAGTCCCCGTTGTCTCCGCTGCATTTCTCATCTATGTCGCATTCCTCATTTATTGAGTTTCTGCACACAGTATCCTTTGCTTTAAATTGGCAATCTTTACAACACTGTTGGTTCTTATCACTGCACTTGGCTGCATCTTTGAACTTACATTTTTTTGTACAACATTTGTCTGTATCGCACTGGTCTCCGCAATCGCAGTCCTCGCCATCTTCTTTTATTCCATTGCCACAGACGTTACCTTGAAGCAGTGGCTTGCTATTTGGAGCTAACAAACATTTGCCGTTGTTGCTCAAATTAGTACAAATGTCTTTGATAGAGCATGGAGAGAAGTCGGATGACTTAATAGTAGCTGTGGGATTCATTATGTATTGACCTTTGCAGTCACATTGATCACTACAAGGACAACATGAATTAGACCCACTGCTACCACAACTGTTAGAGGTACAATCATGAATTGCTCCAAAATTATGACCAATTTCGTGAGCAATAACTTGGTATTGATCTCTAGATGTAGCGCTAGATACACCGGCACCACTGATTTGCTGTTGCTGACCGTTCACATTCTGAGTTACTAAATCAGTTTGGCAGACTTGATCTAACCAAGCAACACCAACAGTAGTTCCAGATGGACATGTGCTAATTAAATGCCACAAACCTGCATCACTTCCACCACTGCTAGCACGCCAAGCCGAGAAATCACTGAGGCGTTGGGTAATGTCATAATTATCTGAGCATAACTGATTCCAGCCATCAGAATCACACTCCATTTTGATGTTTACTTTGAATAGACCCAATCCCACATTAAAAGATCTCTCATATATGCTAGATGCAGCCGCGAAATTGGAAATTAATTGCTGTATAATCAGAGATTGATCATTATTCAGGAATGCGGCGTATGTGCAGTCAGTAGCAGCACCAACGTAAACCACCTTTTGTTCTTGAGGACAACCCTGAGGGAAACTGCGCTTAAAAACAGGTAAATGCGATTTCGACAATTTAGAATTAATTTTGAGCTGGTTAAATGGTAAGTTATGGGAGTTGCAAGCTGGTGTGCCTGATAGATCAACCAAATCTTCCTCTTTATAAGCTACAAAACCGTCAAAAGTGGGATAAACATCGTCTCGTTTGCGAAGCAGTCTATAGCTATCTGTATGATAAATAACATACGTACCCTCTTGAAGGTTAATCCTGCCTTCAATTACATGATTTGACTGAGTTAACCGCCCCATTCCAACTTGAAGCGAATTGGACAAAACCCAAACATCAAATACTTTGACAGTGTTTGGAATTGTTCTAGAGTGATTATTATATTGAAGCTGAATGATAGGGTTCATCTCGTATGGTAGTAGGATTAAGTCAAAAGTCAAATTGCCAATTTTCAAAGACATTTGAGAATCATGGACTGGATGAAATTCTACAAGATGCAAATCACGGATGCTGTCTATAATCAGCTGAGAACAAAATAAAATCAGAAATAATAACAACATTGGTTTTTGAGTGATCGGAGGGAATCTTGTTAGAAAGAGATCCGTTGCTAAATAAATTGCCAGATTGGTTGCGATGATTGGTCCAGTTAGATGTTTGACCAGTCATGAAGAGTACACAAGTTGAAAAATTAGCAGCTTCAAACATGGTATAAATGAATTTCTTATCAGATGAGGCATCACATACAGACACTATTTATTTCAACAAGAGGCTTCTTAAGACCAAAATAGTAAGTTTTTCATCAATCTTTACTACTGCACAAGTAGGATGAGACTGCCCTATGTAACGAACATCATTAGTAAGACAATGATCAATAGTGTTAAGCCTAATGTGTACCAACTGGCCAGCAGTTTCAGTAAATACTTTGATTGTTATCAGCTTACTGTCCCATGAAGAGGAAAGAACTGAAAGTAGCTCTACAAAATCTTTCCGAGTATTTCAATAGCCCAGGTCAGTCACTACATTCGCTCAATTCCAAAAAAGTTGAAAAGACAACGAACCATCTTTACGCTATAGCACGTCTGCTAAGAAAGACTCAACTGGTAGAGAAGAAACGATAGAAAAGTATTTCACCTAATTTCTAGGCCATAAATATGGGTTGTTCCCGTTAAACCTATTTCCTCTTGTTTTTACAGAGGGTCTGCCAATTGCAGATACTTTGTAGTACTACGGATGTTTATGATATATTAACAATGGGTTATCTCCTAACAGTAGTTATTTCCGTTTCCTCAAAACTAACTAAATAATACTTCTGTCTCTAATTCATGCGACATATGGGACACCAAATATAAAAACTAGACTAACTCGTTTTTAAAGAAGGTGCACCATCGGAGGAAATGCTATCATTAATAAAAGATCTTCTATTATACCAATCTTTTTTCATTACTTTCGATCCCCTCTTCAAAATAAAAGTAGAACCCTGCATCTCGTTCAAATATATGAGGTCTTTGAGCATCTAAGCAAAAGGTGCATTTTCTTAGACGGTACTC
The DNA here is from genome assembly GCA_018985225.1 of Amoeboradix gromovi. Taxonomy (NCBI): domain Eukaryota; kingdom Fungi; phylum Sanchytriomycota; class Sanchytriomycetes; order Sanchytriales; family Sanchytriaceae; genus Amoeboradix; species Amoeboradix gromovi. Next base: position 17,778 of record JADGIF010000141.1, read on the forward strand.
TTTTCTAGAGTCATTTCAT
>JADGIF010000142.1:0-17694 GCA_018985225.1 Amoeboradix gromovi
AGGGTACTGACTGGAACCGCTCCGATTGCTTTAATTCGAACCACATGAACAGCCAAAGTCTCAGTTAGTAAAGTTATACGTTAGAACAAGAAACGATTTAACGTACTCTAGAATTGTATCTGTATGCGAACTTTTACGAATTAAACTTACTCAGGATATATACCAAAAAGTGGACCATCGCTTATAACGGAGGTTTCTATTAATTGGCAAGTCTGGTTTGTTAAAGTATTTCTGCAATAAAGCATAGTCCTTTTAGCAGGGTTTTAACATGTTATGGCATCTTTAAACAATTTATGCTTTAATTTACTTTTCATGTAGTTGATTGTTTGTAGTGTTTTTGATTTTAGGACGGGGTCGGTTATCTATACATGCTCCAAATATATGCCAGTAGTTATATTGGAGAAGGACAAGGTTAATTGTAATTAGATTTATTTAAATCTTATGGTATGGCTCATCGCCTTGATGTTTTTGTATCGCATCATATAGTGTCCCGCTACTTAGTGACGTCCGCTTCTTCTTTTTAATATCTAATTGTTCATACAGTGATGGTGTGGTAGGTATAGGTGGTACAGGCATCTGTATAAATGGCCCGTCATTTTGCAATCCTGGATATTGTGCTTCCAATTTCTGTTTCAACTTGACATCAACTTTTGAGTACAATGTGCTACCATTACTAGCTGCTCTATTCAAGTTGGGTGTAGATTCATTTGCACTGATTGCGACCTCTTTTGGCATTTTCAGAGAAGGCATCGAGTGGGTCATAGGATCAGATTTTATAGACTTCATGTGCTTTTTTTGTTTTCTCTGCTTCCTGTCTATCAGCTGCATCATTCCTACAAGAGACCTTCTCAGCACAAAGTCGGTCGCATGTATTATTATAGTGTCATCCTCCAAGCTAACTAAATCATCCTTAACTAAAGAATTGCTTTGTTTGCCTGATAAGCTATCATTGTATTCACCACTATCAAAGAACCATTCGGGATTCTCATATAATGTCCACAATGCCATGGCACTATTTATGCTTCTTTGCCAATCTCTTAGTTTCTCACTTCCCTCCACTTGGCAAACAATTCTTTCTTCGTCCCCACTCCCACCACTTCTGACGAGTATAAACTCGTGTTTCTTATTCAGGTCTGATGAGTATCCGGGAAGCACTTGAGATATTTCGTGTTCATGACTATACAGATTAAAATCCTCCCACTTGAACTTCAAGTCCTTATTCTTGTCCATTTTAATTATCAAGCCATCAACAGCAACTTGGCAATAGTAACGATAAGCTTTGGCATGCCGTGAATTACTGCGAAACATTGAACGCCTTTTTTTAATTTTGTTTTGGTTCACTGTTAAATGAATTTCAATGGTCAAAAACCCTGCCATTTTAGGATAGCCACGAAGTAGAACATCAAAGTCAGCGTATAGTTCCGAGGCTTTGAAGGGAAACAGCCATAGATTGCCGTCGTGCTGTTGCCAATTGCTGATTATGTGCGATATGTACTCGTGGTGCATTATAGGACGATATAGATGGTCAGCAGTTATTTCAACAAGCGTCCAGCCAAGTTGTTTAGAATTTAATGCATAAAAGCTATCAAGAGTGTTATCAGCATTCTTAATAAATCCGTCCCATGAGAACGCACATTTAGCAATTAAGTGCGAAATCATAAAAAAGGAGGTAGTGAACTGACTAATTATCAACGATTTGGCATGGGTTTGAGGGTGGTGAATAAATACCTTCAAAGCCAACTTTTGAATTTGATCGCTCGCAGACTGCAAAACACTATCTAGTTGAGGCGTATAAATTATTCCGTTCTCCTGAAGCCTCATTGGATATATGGAAGCATACAAATCATTAATTGGTTTAATTTCAGCCACTGTTACTTCTTGGCTCTCCTCTTCTTCTGCATCTAATAAATTTAGCATGTCAAGTGTGTTATCCAAATCTTTTTGCAAGAGCTCTATGCTATCATTTGGTGTCATCAAATCATCAGATCCTTTACTTATAAATCTCTCAAATTTACTAGGATCGTGTCTAGTAGAAATGTTTGGTGGTGCTGCTATTTTTATTGATGGTGTTTCTGGTATAGAATCGCTAGGCCCCATTAGCTCCTGCAATTCAGATTCCAGTGAGTCAAAAAATCCTTCCATTTTATTCAATGTTTGTATCAAGGAGTGCTCCTCATTTAAAGTGCTGCTTTCCTAGATAATCAAGAATTTCCATGAAGAAACTGACAAAGCCAGTGGATCAGTTACAATTGCTCACGCTTTCACTACAGTGAGGTGCGATTGAATTGCTATGCATGTATTTCAAGTATGTGTTTCTTGCTAGCCTTTGGTCCATGTCTACTTCCAGATGACAGCTTGTGCAAATACTTGTCTCAATATCGGGTTCTAAACCTTGCACACATTGACTAGTAAATGCTTCATTGCGTTCTACCGATATCTTTCTCCTTTCTTTTGAACCAGAATTTCAATTTTACATGTCTGAATGTAAAAGAGTATCTTTTACATCTGTAGGTGATCTCTTTAGATTTAAAATGATATGGTTGACATGGCTTGGAGCTGTTTATCACATGAGGACTGGATGCTATATTGGATACCAAATATAAAAACTAGACCAAGCCGTTTTTAAAGGAGGTGCTCCATAAGGAGGAAATAATAATATTAATAAAAGTCCTTGTTCTTTCAAACCAATTTTCTTTCATTAATGTCATTCCTCTGTTTGAAATAAGACAAGATGACCCACTCTCTCTTTCAAGTAAGGTCTTTGAGTGTCTAAGCAAAAGGTGCAACAAATAAGATTAATTTAATTTACTATCGGTTAATGCACACTTGAAATAATGATTCAAACTATTTCAGAAAGTCAGTCTAGTTCTTATGTTTGATGTCTCCAGTGTTAAGTTATCTAGTTGCTTGATTTTATTAAAAGTTATTTATTGTTAATGCTTTCAACTTTGCTATTTTTATATCCTTTTGTGACTTAGTTAATTCTTCATCTGCATTATAATAAATTACTTCTTGCTGTACAGTTCTATGTAAGCTAATTAAGAAATCAACGTAGCTTGGTCCGTCTGGCATCATGTCCTCTACCATCATCTGTTTTATTTCTTGCTCTAATGGATCTACATTACTTCTAACAATATATATTGCTATGTACTTTCTATATCTTCTGTATATTTCACCAATCAGAATACTCAACTTCTTCATGACCGCATTGTTTTGCATTTTCAAGCTGTGCTGCAACACGTTAATTTGGTCAATGCTGTTTACATTAAAAACGGACATCAAAAATGATTTACTGATGCTTCTGCCTATCCAAATATATATACGCTGTCCATTTTCAATCAAATAGCATCCGTCGTCCATAAATAGCTCCATACTGGCTCTAATTCTATTTGGCAGAATCAATCGCATATCATCAAATTCGCCCACATTGTCGGGTAGATTCACCAAGTCATATATTCGTGGATACAAAAATGGCATCAGCACTTCTGTTGAACAGTTTCCAATAAATCTCATGTGATTGACTCTAAAGTCCAGTGGGTATTGCTGCAATGTAAATGACTTACTCTTCAACAAACACAAGACATAACAAGGTAACAATTTCAACGATTCAGGAAGAATCAGCTGTCCAGGTGGACTGTTCATAGCACAGTGCTTTCGGTACATCGCCAGAGTTTTTGAAGTCTTGGTCATCAACTCCTCTCTTCCTTCTTGTATTGTAGTTGACTGCACACTAAATTTACCTAAAATGGAGACCACAGTATCGCATTCACCATGCTTAAACAACGACTGAGCTTGCTGCTCAATTGGTACGGCTAATGTGTTTATTCTCACCTTTCTCAATCCACTTGGGGTTGTGTAAAGCAGCGCAGATTGTAAATTACACAATCCACCATTCATTTGATTTGTAATAGCCAATAGCACAGCAACACTCTTGTCAGCATCTACACCACATAGCTTACATTCGACGTCATCATCACTGTGCAGACTACCCATATAACTATGCACTTGAACTCCGAGACTGCTTCTCACTCTTAAATATCCCTGGTATCCAAACGGTTTAGTCAAATTACGAAAAAGATTACTGAACAGCCAATATGAGTCATTTATTGTATACCCGGGAAAGAAGTAGTTGGATCCACCAGTTTTAGTGCATAAGTGGCCTATAGTAGCTAGATCAACATATGCAGTAGGAAAAGAAAAGACGTCTAAACAAACGTTCCTTTTAATGAGATCTTTCGCTAACTGTTGATAATACATGTCATCTGGGGGGTATAAGTGATTGTTTTTCTTATCCATCACTAATGAGGCATCTCTATTTGCTAATATACCTGGGCCATGATTTGGCAAAATAGAATGAAACATGACGCATTTACCGCCAGCATTACCACGCTGTTGAAGAGCTAAACTAGACGCAATTATTGCAGATGCGATGCAACTGTGATTACTTGTGGGAATAAGCAACGGAATCTGTTCTAACAACAATCTAATTTGTTGCTTATTAGCTATAGGGTCCAGATATATGTCATTACTAGGATAGAAGACATCATTAACATCAGGAATAACAATAGAGGTGCCATTATTAGTATAGAATATCAACTCGCTATCAAACGTCATAATTGCTATTTTAGCATTCTGTGGCAACTGAAATTGGGGATTACCCGCAATACCACTTGTGTCTATATATGCAGGATCTATCCCACCATTGGACAAACCATTAATATAAAAATCACGGGAATTGTCAACATCCTCTAAGATTGTAGAGCTTATATTATAGAGAATCTTCAGTAGACACGCACAGATGGACTGCACCTGACCAGATTTGTAAGAGTTTATAGATGTATCTATAGCAAATATTATTGCAAGTGGTAATGGCTCATTGTCTCCGATATATTCATCGCTTACAGTTATGTCAATAGTTCCGCTTGTGAGCTCGTGCCTTTCTTGTATGTCCATTCTGACGTGATTCATATCAAGATTACAAAAATACTCAGTGGGTACGGTATTTTGAAAAGTACAGAACCCACAAACATAGGATTTACCTCCATTTGTAAAAGACATTCGTGGGCACATGTATGCTCTACATTTGTTACACCTGACAGGTCCTTTGAATGGCCTCGTATCTACCGTCAATATCTCTTCATCATATTCATTATCAACAAGTGGATGCACAATCAATCCAAGCGGAATCTGACATTTTTGCTTAAATTCATCACTAACAGGAATGCTAGTAGAGCAGCGCATGTATCGAGGAATGCAGTTGCCCATGTCCTTCATATGGCAAATGGTGGTAGTTAAAGGAACAATAGCGCTCCGATCAGGATTGATAGGATTTGTGGAAGATTGATGTGAAGGATCAAATGTTGCTAAAAACTCATCCCGATAATCCAACTGCTCAACAGATATTGGGGATGGTACCTGAGAGGGATCAATTTTACGAGGCGGATTCGGAGAGGGAAGTTGTTGTTGAGTGCCAGCGTAATACTGTGGAGAGTTAGAAAATGGCGGAGTGTTGGGTGTCGGTTGACCGAAAGGGGGCTGGATAGGTTGCTGAGGCATCGGGGGAGTTGGTTGTTGACCAAATTGAGGAAGCTGTTGCTGGGATTGACTGTAAGAATTGCGATTTGGAGGTTGCCCAGGTTGTTGAGCTGAAGGGTGTTGATTGTAAGGTGGACGCTGAGTAGGAGGCTGCATTGGTGGCCTCTGCTGCTGCAACGGTGGCGGCTGCTGCATTGGTGGCCTCTGCTGCTGCATCGGTGGCTGCTGCATTGGTGGCCTCTGCTGCTGCATCGGTGGCTGCTGCATTGGTGGCCTCTGTTGCTGCATCGGTGGCTGCTGCATTGGTGGCCTCTGTTGCTGCATCGATGGCGGCTGCTGCATTGGTGGCCTCTGTGGCTCAATCGGTTGTTGCATTCCAGGCCTTAGCTGCTGCTGCATCGGCGGTCTCTGAGAAAATGGTCTATTTAGCGGTCCTTGATTTGATGGATATTGCTGATTAGCTCTAGGATTTTGAGATTGTTGCCGTTGAGGTGCAACTGGTCTTGGAGGTCTAGGTAAGTCAGGTTGAGACTGCGAATTTATTAATGGTCTACTTGATGGACGTTGCATTGTTTTAAGATATGAGCAATGAAAATATATTATTTTTGATAACGCTAAATGGACAGTCATAAGTTATTTACTCTCAACTTTCCGCTATATTTATTCAAGTCCGCAGCCGCTTTTGTTTGGACAGCTAGATCTCATATGATTAGGAATAAAATTTTAATTAATACTATTTATTGTATATCAGGATGCTACGAGTTATACTTGGTAGTACAATACTTACAAATCATACTACAGCTGATGTGAGAACAGTGTCAAGCACAATAGCGCTCACACTCAAAAGAATCTTAGATTACGCTAGTGTAGCCACCGCAATTGTGGATAAATATATGAGTTCATGATATAGCAAACTTTAAGTTGTTGAGAGCGCACTAAAAATGTTGAAAGACCTGACTGGCAATAAAGATATAATTACTGGACCAATTTCCCTAATCTAGGGGATTAAATAGGGGCTTTCGTAAAAATTACTTTACTTTTTGTAGGGGTGTCCCATGTCCAATGCAACAGCAACCACTATATCATTACTATCGGTGCCCAACCCAGTAGTGTTTTTAAAAACACTACCTGCTATTAGTGTGACATTCAACAGCAATAACTGTGCTCTTACATCGGATCAGATTACAAAATGTGTTGTTCATGGAGATAATTTCAATGATTTTTATGCCAGTATCAAAGAAACATGTAATAATTGCGATGTTGTTTACAATTCTATGCTTAATGAATGTGGATTAGATACAAATCTTAAGCAGGTGTTATCTGAATACCGAAATAACGTTTGCGTAAGGTCTAATGACGTGAAATGCTATGAAAGTCAGTGGACCAAATACCTAGAGAACAATGAAGTAGACCTAGGCAGCTATAAATCAAGTGCGCAGTTGAGTTACACTTGCGATGGCTGTACTTTTAATTCTGTGTTGGCCGCAATAACATACTCAAAGTTAGTGGAAAAATTGTTTTCAATGAAGGATTATGGCGAATCTCAAATTGCGGCCATCAAATCAAATATTATAAACCAATGCGGTGCGCCATATGATCAGCTTGGTGCTGCTAAAACAGTTTCAAATGCAACTGTTAATTGGACAATAATTGTGCTGCCTATAATCGCATCCATATTTCTATTTGCACTTTTGTACTTGTCTTACAAATTCTACAAAAGTTACAGATCAAAACAGTTTATAAGGGCTTCAAATGAGAGATTAAACGTTGAAAACTATTACATTTCAGATGTCTATCAGTAAATTTATTACTTTGCACCATTACTGCTGCTTTTTGAATTGAAAATACTCATCCAGTTTATCCAAAATGTTAACATTTGTCGCCTTGGTTTTATCAGTGAGTTTAGCGCTTTTTTTTAAAGATCCTGACCTTTTAGATTCTACAGAGGTTGAGTCATTGTAATCGACGTCGGGTTTATCAAAGGGTTTACTTGCATGTAGTTCTGGGAATGATTCGAACAGCTTAGCAACAAGTGGAGAGAAAATGTCAGTTTGGTCTGCCCTAGGAATGGTCGTGAAATCTTCAACATTAGTTGATTCACTAGATACAAGACTTGAATCTTTAAGATTCTCATTCGTCCTCTTCTTCAAATCTTGCTTAGATTCCTGCTTTTTATTAACTCTGTCCAATTTGGCCAACTTTGAAGAGATGGATTTAATCCACAATTGTTGCAAGTTAACGTGTTCCAGTCTGAACAAAATAATCTCTGTGCCAATATTAATTCCAAATCCGTCAAAGTTCTTTAGATTAAGAACCAAGCGACATCGTTTTAAATTAATTCTATCACGAACACACTCGTACCTGCTATTGCTCAATTCTACATTAAAAAGATCAATGCTAGTGTCATACATCAAAGCCAAAACAGTATTAAAATGTATTGACGGTATTTTGTCAATTTCTTGAACAGAGCAGTACTCCAAAAACCCTAGTCGGACATTGGAATCCCTAACCATATTACCATGATAGTAGATGAAGTTGTTGAAATCGTAAAGCAAAGGTATAATACCTATAGGTTCAGGGAATTTAAATTTCGATTTACAATTTAAACACGAGAAAAGAGTATTCCCCAACCCGAGATGAATTTGGCCACATTTTAAACAGTCGTACTTAGAGCATGATATACATTGAATACAGAAAGAATTGGTCTCTGCATTGCTATCTGCATATGTGACTTTCAACCATGGCAAAGCAGACATCACACCGGTGTTTTGGGACAAATTTGCGATAACAGGCCAAGGTATTACCCGGGGACGCTCCCTGCGAGACTGTCTCGAAATTATAATCATTCAGACTCTTTCTGCCTCTTTGATTCTACATGAGGGACATCAAATATAAAACTGGACTAACTTTCAGTAACAACTTGGAGCATTATTTCAGCTTTATTAATTTTATGGATTTAAGAGGCGAGTGGACATTCAGCTAGTTGCGGAGTTGACGATTATAAAAGGAAAATAAATAACTTTTTGTATCGAAATTTCAAAAATAAATATTCTGTACAGCTATTCTCTTACTCTCTCATACACCAGTAAATCAAAGAAATATAGTGTCTGTAAAAACTAGAATAGATAAGAGTAATGATGTTAGTATAACATTACAAAATGACACTAGAAAAGAGTACCGTCTATAATAGAAGAAGATCTTTTATTAATGATAGCATTCCTCCGTATGGAGCACCTCCTTTAAAAACGAGTTAGTCTAGTTTTTATATTTGATGTCCCATGAGTAGTTACATAACTGTGGCCAACATTTCTTATATTCGTAGCGGTGTGGTTATCTCGAACAAAGGTTTCGGCATACGGTTAACACTCTAGAAACCATTCATATGCTTGCTATTAGGTACTGCTAGGAGTGTGCTGACTAATTATTTGAAATTTCTCCAGAAACAACTTCATTGTCTCTTCTTATCATTAAAGCACAAATTAGGAATATTATTTTCCCTTTCTGCAATTCTTCATGATCATAATAATTTGGCGTATTCAAAGACAAGTGAAAAAAAGACAAGAAACATGGCTGTGCAAGTTTAAAGGTTTGACCACTATGTAATCAAATGGAAGTTTATTAACTTTGCTAATACACCTACAGCGCTTGCCAATGGCTTATAGTTTAGTCGATTGTCGCTGCTAAAAATTCTAATAAGTAAACAATAACCGTCGTTTCATGCATTTTGTCACTTCTATATGCTTTGTCGCTATAGTTTCTAGTTGAATTATGATGGGGTGTTTTTTTTCTCATATAACAAGTAGCTGAATGTTTCCTTAGCCGGAGTACGTCAAGTTAAAGACCTTACCAAGCAGCAGTAGATGCGCTTCTTTTGCACGGAAAATAGTCTAATAATGAGTATCGTCCAGGAAAGAGTGAAAATATTTCAAATTAATTGACCACCAGCGTAAATTAAGAATGCAAAATTAAAATTTTATTAATGCCTAAGCTATTGCTTTGTACTGCAAAGCATGGCTCCCAACCGTGCTTCATTGACGCCGTCTTCCGTCAAGCTTCCCATTTCTTTTCCATTGAAATAGGTAAAGCCATCAAACATTTCGTTGGTATCTTTTATTATGGAATGATCTTTTTTTTTGAGTACAGTTTGCGCAGCTTTCTGGCTATCGAAAAGTTTATCAATTTTTCCAATTCCACTAACTACCAATATTACTGCTTTCTTTGGCATTGCGGCATAAATGTCCATTACATTCTTTTGAAAAGCACCGAATATCTCAGATTTATTGTTTTTTTTATTACTCAAGCATGTCAATCTATCCAATGATACCCAGGTAGCAAATGCCTTGTTCTCCCTAATCTTTTCAGTCGCCCTTAGTGCTGCTTCATCATCATCATGAACTGTGATGCTTTTCCAGGCCGACTCCCCTGTTTTCTGTATTCTTTCGGGCCTGTCAATAACCGCGGCCAATCTTCCATTCGCTCTGTTTATCCTTTGCCATAAGGGTTCATAGACGCTTCTTTTTTGTCCAAACGTGGGACCTTTTGTCATTTTCAATAAAAATAACTCCATCGTACATGTAGCATCAATTGTTGAATCATGGCTACTTTCTTGGATTGTCTTTCCCACGAATTGCTTGGACAGATACTTCAAGGAAGACTTCAATCCTTGGTTTGGTCCGTCGTATATTAAAGCAGTATCTATATTATAGTCATAAGTTAATCTCAGCGCTTTTAAATCATTTTCGAGCGAATGACCGACCAAATATGTAATTCCTTTGAATTTGTTAAAAATCTCAATTAAAGAGTTTTGGACATCTTCCAGTGATTTGGAAGCAGAGTCTATCATGTCCTTGGACAGACCAGAGTATGTTGTGCGGTAATCCAGTACTTTACCGCTTGGCTTGAATATTAAGTCAAAAATAACGTCAAGAGACTCATCCACAATTGATAACCTACCAGCCTCGTCACCATATTCTGTTAAGACCATCTCGCAATCTATGGCTAAAACTCTGATTTCATCTTTTAGGAGTGGTATCATATGAAAGTGGCGCAAATTAGAGTGTTTGTGAGTGTGAAATTGAACTTTAACATTTTCAAAGTTTTGGACTGATGTGTCAAATAGTGGATCGTTTTGTATGCTTTTAGGATAATCATGTATGTTCATTGCGTCTTGAGATACTCTGTATAGAGCGATTGCATCCGTCCTTAAGATTTTGCCGCTTTCTATTTTATGAGCCCATTCAGACATACTGGCCATATTAAAAGAATGGTGGCTAGATTTTATTTTAATGCTAGGTGAAAGACGGACTAGAAATTCGTTTACAGGCTCAAAGCAACGACGACGAACCGGGATTTGAAAAGGAACACAAGTTTTAAAAATTGATTTAAAACCGGACAAATCTGAAATGAAATTAAAACTGACATATCTGTCATCAGAAGATTGTTCATCACTGAGTTTAATAGGTTTGTACTGTGATTGAAGACAAAAATGCTGATCTTTTTGAGTTGGATCTAATTCCATAATATCTAATGGAGAAAGGTTAGGGACATACACAATGACAAGCTGCTTCACTTGTGTTTTTCTGCGAACCATCATCATCTTAGGGTTCAGACCATCTCCTAAAAGCCATAAAATCAAATTTTGCAGCTGTCTGCCATCAAAAATATCAAAAGTGTTTAAATTTACAAAGCACTCTGGTAAATCTCTATTATCTAAATTTGCATGAGAGCATTGCAGGAAATCTACGGTCATTCTTATTTGTTCCTCCAAGTCTTTCTTTTTTAATTTGCCCTTTTCAGTTCTAATTCTCTTCTTTTTACTTACCGTCATAGGCGTTGTTATTTCTCTTTTCTCTCCTATGTCCTTATAGCTTACAATTTCTCTTTCTTTTGCTGTAGTATTTGGTGTCGAATTTAAATCCATTAGTTTCCGTGTTTCTGAGACATGTAATTACAAATTGTCCCCGTCACTTTGGATAGGGGTTCGATTGATTTTCTACTCAGTTTCCGAAGAGATTGTTACTTTAATACCTATTTCTAAAATTTAGGCCGCTATAGCTTCTGCAATAACTTTGCATCTTGTACTTTATAGCTGCTTTCAAATCTCTATCAATTCAAGTATAGCAATTTCTTCATCGACATCGTCTTTCGTTATCATATGATGCCACCAGTTTAAATTATTTTAAATGGCATTAGCAGAGATCACCGTTGCTCTCTTTGCGTAATATCCTACTACTTATTAGTGTTTCGAATTGAGGATTGTAATACTTTGGGTGAAAAATAGCACAATCTACATTGCGTCGGCTTGAGGAACATCTTAAGACAAAGTCGTATTTAAAGAACCGTCTTAATACTCTTAACCTAACCAAGTTACTTCTAATAATCACAATAATTTGCAGTTTCTGTTTAGATTGTAATTAATTCTAAATTCTTAAGCGGCCTTGATATGATTCCCGATGAAACATAGAGTTCATCTATCAGAGGTAATTCGCCTACGTTAAATGTGAAGCTCTCAAATTACTTCGAGATCCCGCACTCCTTCAGTGTAGACAACTTGGGTAAGTACGATTTAAGCATATTTTTCCCTACATTAATAAAACAATATGGATATTTGAAGCTTTACCTGCTTGGTTTTCGCAGACAACATCTCTAGTAATCGTAGTGTAATACTTTTTAATTGCAGATTTAAAAACAATCTTTGTAGCTGCATCACTGTAAACCAAAGGCTCTTTTGATTTTAATTCACCTTTTCCCCAAAATCTAGGAAATGGTCTAGGTGGTCTAATTTTTCCAGTGCCAATAATATCCCGAGTACGAAATTGAATACTAGTAGACTTGGCATTCCTACATTTCCACTTGAATTCAAACTTATGTAAGGGGTTCTTCTTTTTCTTTGCCCAATTTGAATCCAACGCCTTTTGGAAATCATTGTAAAGAGTGTCTCTTATTTCCATTGGAATTTTTAGTAACCATTCGTTATGAGTTGTCCAAAGACTATAATTATATACCAATAAATATCTTAATCTATATGTCTTCCTCAAATGTGGAAAGTTAGTGTAAAAATAAACACATTTGTTATGTTTCCAAAGATAAGCACCACACCATTGTCTCAAAATAATTGTTTGTGGTACTGTTGGGGTTAGCTCTACAGATTTGCAACATTTCATAGTGTTAACTACCTTTTTTACTTCCTTTCCAAATCTATTCTTTTTTGGTGCTGCTTTCTTTTTCTTTTCGATTTCTAGCTGCTCGTCTTCCATTTTTCGTTGCAACAAAGACATTATTCATGGCGAGTAAGTCATCAGCGAGTTCTCTGTCGGGGTCATCTTGAATGGCGTGGAGAACCACGACTTTTTTTGGTGATATCCGCAAATTTTCTCAAAAAAGTCATATCCAAAGCGGCAGAGTCTATCTTTGTCTATAATGGTGATTGTCGAAACTTTATCTTCTTGAACAAGTTTAAGCAGTCTGGAGAAACCTCTTCTTTTGAAATTGATTCCAGATCCAATATCCTTGATGATTTCTTGATCTGGACATTTTTCTTGCATGTAAAGTACTTGACGTTCAAGATCTTTCTTCTGATGCTGGGAGGATACACGACAATAGACGATGCCTTTCTTTTCATTGGTAACCTTATTTCCAAAACAGCATCCGATGTCTTTAAAATGGTAGAGTCTATTTCCGCCTGGTGTTTTGACATACCTAACTTTCCCATCTTCTGCCCACTTACGTAGTTGGGTGTTGGAGATTTCGTAATCTTTTTGGATTGTGGCAACTCTAACGAAATTGGATAGCTTTTCATTCTTCATCAACAGTTGCGTTCCAAGGAGAGGTCGCTAAAATCCTTTAAATGGTGTTATTCGTATCACTAAATGTTTTTATAAAATACGCCAATAAAATTGAAGAGAACTATGATTTATTTAAGAAATTCACATTTGGGTTTACAGGTAATATTATTTCCTATTGTCATTCTATTTCAAAATACGCCCAACCATAGAGCTTGTCCATATTGAGAAAAAGATCATCTATTAGTGCACTGGACCCAACACATCGCACATAATATAATTCTACTACTGCTATCTTCAAATTGTAAACTTGCAACCCTTGGATTTTTAAAACCTCCTTAATGTCGGTAGAGACCCTACTTGTCAATAACTGTGATGTCCCTGTGATAGAGTACATCTCGGAAATGATTAAATTAAATCAAACAAATGATTTAGAGCTGTTTCTATCTGAATTTGACTGCCTCCACCTTTTAGATCAACTTTTGGCACTTGTACCTAGGCAGCAACAATCTCATATTCAAAAACTTGACCATGCTGTGGAGCTACATACTTTCAAAGGAAATACTTTTAAAGAAAAACGTAAAGATATTAGTGCACTTCGTGACAATACTACCATTGTTGACCAAGAAGAATTAGTAAAAGCTGAAAAGAAGTTGTTAGAAAAGCGAGAACGTAAAAAAGATCGAAATACTGTCAAGGAGATTCACCTCAGCTCCCTTAAGCGTGTTACACTGACTGATGAACAGGTATTTCAACAGTATGTTGCCCATAAACAGGCCAAATCAATGGATATATTTATTGACAATTTAACATTAAATTTGTACGGATTAACTGTTTTAACCAACGCTGAGCTGAAGCTGTCTTACAAACGTATATATGGCTTAATCGGTATGAATGGTATCGGTAAATCCACACTTCTGCATGCCATTACAGCTAGGGAGGTTCCAATACCTTTTCATCTAAAGGTAGTGTATGTAGAACAAGAGCTGGTAGAGAACAATGAACCTATAATTGAAATGGTCCTAAAAGCAGATCAGCTGAGAGAGTATTTGATAAAGAAAGAGAAAGAGCTACTAGTTATTTGCAAGTCTCAAGACGCTCCAGCTTCTGCCCAGGAAGAGCTGCAACAAATTTACAATGAAATGGATGTTGCAGACATTCATTCTGCAGAATCAAGAGCTGCTTCTTTATTGATTGGATTGGGATTCAAACACGAACAGTTAAGTTGGCCGCAGTCCAAGTTTAGTGGAGGCTGGAAGATGCGAGTTGCATTAGCCAAGGCGCTATTTACTAGCCCTGACCTGTTACTATTAGACGAGCCCACGAATCACTTGGACATTCCAGCTGTTGCTTGGTTGGCCAATTATTTGTTAAACGACTTCAATGGTACTTGCCTTGTTGTGTCTCACGATAGAGCATTTCTTGATCTAGTAGCTACTGACATAATGCACATGTATAATCAGTCCATTAAATCGTACAAGGGCAATTTCACGCAATTTGAAAAAACGAGAAAGGACCTTACAATTCAGCAAATTAGAGAATTTGAGAATCAATCTAGAGAGAAGGCTCATTTGCAAGCTTTTGTTGACAGATTCAGAGCAAGTGCTGCCCGTGCCAGTCAAGCGCAGTCAAAATTGAAAATAATCGAGAAAATGCCGGATTTAGTTATGCCGGAAATTACTGAGCTAGATGAAGATGTAGTTCCTTATCACTTTGAGCAACCTGATAAAGTATCAATCACACTGATTGAATTGCGCGATGTTCATTTCAATTATGATGGAATGCCGTTGATCGTGGACAATCTGAGCTTAAGGATTCGTATGGACTCTAAAACTATTCTTGTGGGTGGAAATGGTCAAGGCAAATCCACCATTCTAAAACTTATGATGAAATCTATTAATCCAAAGAGTGGTGATGTAATACAACATGGAAATATGAGAATTGGTTACTTTAGTCAGCATCACATGGATATGTTCAGTAACATGGACCAGAATGCTGTCGAATATCTGCAATCTGTCAAGCCTGGTCAGAGTGTTCAAGAATACAGATCTCACCTGGGGGGATTTGGAATCAGTGGTTCAGTTAGTTTACAATCTCTTAACACTTTATCTGGAGGACAAAAGAGCAGGGTTTCATTTGCCAGCTTATCTCTACAACTTCCCAATGTGTTAATACTGGATGAGGTTAGTAATCATTTAGATATTGTGAGTCTGAAAGCAATGGCCATGGCATTAAGGGACTTCACAGGTGGCTTAGTTTTGGTATCTCACGATGTCAAGTTCATAGAGACTGTATTTAATGAGGAGCATTCAACCAAGCAAATGATTGTCGTGGAATATGGAAAAACGATTGAATGGCCAAACACCGACATTTATGACTACCAAAGATACTGTCTGGGTAAGAAATAACTTAGCGATGAAATAATAAATAATTACATTAATTTATTTAACAGAATGATCGGTCTAGAATACCATAAAAGTTTGCTAGTCAACAGTGCTCTTAGAGCTGTTACTTCGCCAATAACAATTTGTATATAAATAGCATGGGATACGATGCATAATTGATTAAGACATTCACGCAAGCGATGAAAATAAAAACTGCGTGTAAGTCGTAAATACAGTAGTACATGGCAGATACACTGAACAGTGAAAGAAACGTACAGAGAATATGAAAGCGCGACCCAGTGGTTTTGGATACAGCACAACGAGAGATATTAAAATCAATGTCAAGTGGATCTAATTCTTTTAGTTTAGTGTAATAAATTATCAGGAATCTGGTGTCAATAAGGCTATGACAGGTTAGGTTAATAAAAGGACCCATGTACCAAATAAAGTTCAAGGTATGCTCAACCAAGTCTTCACTTATAATAGCCCAATTTGCAACCAGCAGAGTTACGGCTACATCAAATAGAAAGATTGAATACTTGACATGAAGTAGCCTAAAGAATAATGTACAACCTGACATCCCATTTTTTAGACGGAACAAAAAAGTAGACAGAGAAAACAAAATACCAACACATTGAATAGAAATATATAAAACGCAGCATATCATAGCAATATGCTCTCTAGATCTTGCAGAAGTGTCATGAAGTTTAATAATATGAAATTGCCAGATCATAGAGAGATATGGTATTAAGGAATCTATTATTAACTCGCGGTCACGAAGCACCTTGTGTTTATAGAATAGCTTGGAATATTTATTCAGATAAACAGCTAGGCAACCAATGACCGAAATGCATAAATCAAATATTGTAAAAAAACCAAGCATCAGAAAGAATGGATATTCCTTAAACGTGTACGATTCGTTTGTTCCTCGAATATAAAATTGTAAAACAACGATAAATAAGAGGCAAGCAGTTTTTAGCAACCTAAACAAGTAGTACCTCTGTATGGCGCTCACGCCCTGGTTTGTGATTCTACTGAGAATGAACATATTATCCTTCTCATCAGACTTCTGCATTTCAAACTTGGCCTAGATGAACCCAGTTCACAAAGTATGTTATAAGTTCCGTCTTAAGAAAAGGGAACATACGAGTCATAATAGACATTTTATAGAAGTGAAATGCATGCGCAGCAGATTGAAGCCATTGAAGAAAGACAAATTAAACTTTTTGCTACAAGCTACATCCCTGAAAAGTAAAAGAAATTATTTGAATTTAGTGAAGCATTTACCTCTCGATCGCATATAAGGCGAGGTATTCAAAGAGACTCAATTTAAGGCAGAAATAGCACAAAATGTCACGATCCTTAGTTGAATCTGGGAAAATCTCGTTAGAAATGCTGTGAAGTTGCGCTAGATGTAACAGCTATTTGTTGAGGGAATCGCTCTGCTCTAAAGTCAGTACTTTTCTCTGATGGGCGAAGCGATATTAATGATTGTTGGATGACTGATCTCATATCATAGACTGATCTCATATCATAGACTGATCATGTACAGCTAGCTCCGCTGGGGATGGAATAGGTGTAATCTCCGATCTAGAATAATAGTTACGCTTTATGAAGCATCTGCAGCTAATAGTACTCATAAGAAAATGGATTTGCTACGAATGAAATTGTAAACCCCAGAGTCGCGCGCATGAATGGTGGAAATTATGCCAGCGAGCTTGCTGTATTCCACATTGAGGGGCCTTATCCACTTTATGGTAGAAATAAAAGAGAATCGCTAGTTGGTTATTACACTGATATGTTTGGACATAATTATGTAGGGCAACTATACAAACTCAGAAAAATGTCTCAAGTTATTTTTACATCTGGGACATCAAATATAAAAACTGGAGTAACTTTCAGTAACAACTTGGAGCATTATTTCAGCTTTATTAATTTTATGGATTTAAGAGGCGAGTGGACATTCAGCTAGTTGCGGAGTTGACGAGTATAAA
>JADGIF010000143.1:0-17646 GCA_018985225.1 Amoeboradix gromovi
CTTGGAGGGCTACACTTGTACAAAGTGTCATTTGAAGATAGATAGAGATCATATGGCAGCAAGGAACATATACATCAAGTATATGCATCCTTATTCAATCCCGCCTCAGGGTAGTGAAAGTGTGAGCAATCACTGTAACGGAGCATCTAGCATTGCTAGTTTCTCTGTGGAAATTCTCGATTCTCTCGGAAATCAGGACTTTCAACGAGGAGATCTGATTTATAGAGCTTTCAAGGGAACAATTATTTATAGGAATATGAAGTATGACGATGAACAAAAGAGCTTAAAAAGTGATCTATTATCTCAAGTCAATAACAAATACAACAGAAAAGCCATTACAATATCCTAAACAAAGAAAATAATATATGAGCTAAGTAGAATTCATTGGGTTCTCTGAATTCTGGAGCAAGGAAAAGGAATCGCTAACAAAATACTAGAAATCTAGTTTTTATAAAATTCGTCTCAAATGATGATTAGGCCACTTACATTAGTCGATAAAATATTTAAAGCTCATGCTAGAATTACCAAATTTTGCAGAAATCAGAGTAACCAGTTTGGCAAGAAGAGGTATAAATGCACCACGTCATGTATTTAGGGAATTTCTACGATTTCTAACCAAAGGAAATGTAGTTCAACTATCAATTGCTGTTATTCTAGGTACCGCATTCAATGCAGTTATAAACTCCATAGTACTAAATTTTATCAATCCATTTATTGGTCTACTCGGCGCGAAGAATTTGGAAAACTTTTACGTTCCTTTATCTCGGTGCGGAAACGACTGTAATTATTCCACTCCTGCTGATGCTAATAAAAACAATGTAGTAACTTTGAACGTTGGTGCTGTTGCTTCTTCAATAATCACTTTTATTTTGGTAACCATTTTGTGTTATGTAATGGCTAATACATTGTTAAAATACATGAATAAAAATTTCAAGGACGATGATAGGGATGATTGTATTTATTGTTTTGAGAAAATTAGAATCGCTGCTGTTAAATGTCCTTTTTGCCATACATTAAATCCTTTTCAAGATGCTGAGACTTTAAAATCTTCTAGTCTCAATCATAACAACACCACCGATAAGGCCGTTGCTCAAGAAACACATACCTTGCTAGTTTCTCCGCAATTAATAAAATAAACAATAGATTTCATAACTATAGCCACTTTGTCTACACGCTCTTTCTGAGGAAGGTCTGTCGAAAAGAATCTGAATCCGGTTACATACGACTTGCTTCTCAATTTAAATATTTTTTCTTAGCCAATTGTTGACTCAGTTAACTGATCAAATGTTGAATGATGAGCCTTGCAGAAATTTTTCGAGGATTAAGTTAGTTAAGGATTTAGGATTTCTATTTCCCTATCCATTCTGATTATCAGCCAATTTAGGCCTAATATTTCTGATTAACTGCTTAATCCACACCCAATCCCAGATAATCAATGGTTCTGACTCTCTTTTTCTTCCCACTAATTTTTACAATTGGTGAAAGAGACATGCATAGCGCTGATATGTTTAAAAACATGGTCCAGGAGTTCAAGGATATTGGGTTAGATAAAATATATGATGGGCCAATTACGCCGATTAATTTCAGTGGCAGCGAAAGACATGTTCGCTCCGTAATTAAAGCTATAATTAAAAGTTATGGGATACCATCTGAACTTGACCTATACGCTTCTGATACAGCAATAATTCACAAAAAGCTTAACAATTTTGTTATCAAGTATTTTAAAGATATAGCATATCAAAACAACATTGAGGTGGAAAAGTTGAAAAATACCGCAGAACTCTCGGAGCTTCCGGAAAACGTGATTCCCGAAAACTATTACGATTTAGTCAAAAGTGGATTTTTGCAAAAGGCAAGACATAAGATATCGCAAAGCAGAAAAATTCGAGAAATGAACAATATATTACAAGCGTCGGGAGCGGAGTATAAAGTACTGGATCTTGAATCTAGCGTAGTCCATGATGCGCAGTTTTGGACTTCTGTTGACAAAAAGTATGAAGAAATGAGAACAAAATTAACAGCTACGTTAGAAAATTACTCCAGTAGTGGAAGAAATGATGGAATCGCAGTCAGAAACGCAAGAGAGCTCCTCAAGAGTATATCTCTACAGCATCCTCAATTTAAGTCGCGGCCTTCTTTAAATGCTTTCACCAATAGGCATTTTTACGAAAGGTTCAGAATTATTTGAAGCTATTAAGAATTTAAAGCCATGCAAACAGCTTGACTATTTTCTTGAATAAATCATTTATAGCGAATTTGTATATATTTTTGCATCATTTCAAGACTTTTCCAGATTTTTCTAATAGCTTAAATACTTAATTCTTTTCGCAAATGGTAAATCAATTCTAAAGAAATAACTAGCAGGTACAGCACACATTCATCAGCACTGAGGAACTGGTCGAAACATCGAAGAATTAGATGTCTTTCGACGCCAGGAAAGAGATATCTGTACAATTTATTCAAAGAGCGCTAGAAGTTCAAGTGCAAACAAAGAGGAAAGACGATAATCGAATGTAATGCAGCATTTACTAGTCAGACATGTACAAGGTGTGCTACTCTAAAGAAAACTAATTTAGAAACCTGAGCCTGTACAAAGTGTCATTTGAAGATAGATAGAGATCATATGGCAGCAAGGAACATATGCATCAAGTAAATGTATCCTTATTCAATCCCACCTCAGGGTAGTGAAAGCGTGAGAAATCACTGTAGCGGAGCATCTAGTACCGATAGTTTCTCTGTGAAAATTAGGACTTTTAACGAGGAGAATTAATAGACTGAAACAAATTCTAGTCTAGATATGACAGAATAAATGTGATATTTTCTTTAATTGGGAAATAGTAAATTATATTTCACCAGTCTAGAAATCGCAGAGTGTGTCCCCATTTGTTGTCTTGAATTTTATTACAAAAAGGTTCTTCTAGAGGTGCAAAAAGATGTTCAAAGAATTCAACCGCATTTTTGCTTACAGGCAACAGAAATTGAGCGTCAAATTGAAATTTTTGAACCTTGGAATAATTGCATTTTATCCATTAATGATTAACGTCTTTGAAAACAGAATCAAATAATCAATTATAGCTTACAAGTATGTAACTGGAGAATATTGCCACATGGTAATGGCTGCTCCTGCTTCAATAGCAACGGAGCAACTGGCTATATGAGTTTCTCTATATAAATTCTTGATTTTCCCCTAAATCAAGACTTTTAACTAGGAGATACATGTTTCGATTCCAAAGGTTTTACTCGGGAATTCGGAACACCATAGAGAGCGCCTCAGAACTAACAGCTATCGAACGGTCTAAAGCTATTAAAACCGCTGATTTAGAAGATTTGGAGGACATATATGAGCAGTTACAGGATGAGCATCTGGACAATTTCTTATTATGCTATACAGACTCGTTTAAATACCCTGAAAAACAATCTGTATTTTTAAAAGTGCTTCGCGACAAATTCGTCCCGCAACTTGAATACAAGAAGTTGGGCGCAAATGTCCCAACTACTATTTTAGACCAGATAGTGGACTATGAAAGTAACCATCCAATAATATCTGTACACGACCTGATTGAACATAGATTTATGGGCAATAAGTTTATATATGCTGTATTTCATCCACAACTAGGTGATAGAGTTTTGGGATATCTGAAAATTGGATTAGATGATAAAATTGCTTCAAATGTCAACGATTTGCTGACAAAACCTAGTACCAAGAGTGATGTAGCTAATTTTTATTCCATAATCTCTCCTCATATGTATCTGTCTCAATTGAAAATCGGAAATAATTTGATTAAGAATGCCGTGAATTATTTAAAATCCAACTACAATACAAAATCATTTTATACCCTAAGCCCTGTCCCTCGGTTGACTAAATGGATGGAATCAGAGCAATTGGAGTTTAGGTTACAGGATGAATCATATTTAAAGAAATTGGCTGCTACGTATTTGCAAACTGTTAAAAAAGGCAAATATGCTGCATGCCCAGTTGCAAACTTCCACCTGCAAAATGGTGCTTCTTTGTTTCGTATAAACACCAAAGCCAACATGTCTGAGCTTGGCATAACATCTAGTCTGGGAATAATGGTGAACTACGAATACGATTTAAAGAAACTAGCAAAGATGGCAAAAGACTATCAATCTACAGGTAAAATTGCTAGCAAAATAAATTTTGTATCTTAGAGTTTATTTTCTTAATGGTGACTCTCTTGTTTTGGAAGCAAATCAGCAACTGGAAATGTACCATTCTCACGCTGTTCATCCCATTTCTCTGTCCAAATTGTTGGACACAAGTCGGCGTATGCACTTTTTAATACTTTGCAGATTGGTTCATCTTCACTAAAATGTTTGATGCATTTGAAATGATCAACATAATTTTGCCAGCAATTTCTAGTTTGGTTGACGTTTGGGAACCTACGTTACTCAATGATACCTTGAATCAAATCCTACTGTAGATAGTACTGGTTTTGCATCCTCTTGGGATTCTTCGACAGAAGCGGTGGTTGCAATATCCTCAGTATCTGCTGCTTTAATCTCTTCTATTTGAGGTTTAGTGGCTACTTCTTCATTAGTTACAAGTGAATGGGAATCCGGTTTGACTTGATGGGTGTGAGAGTCGCAATGTAACATCGTTTAATAATCCGATTTAAAGCTTTTATATCTATCACAGCAAGCAGCTAGTGTTTTTAACACAACTTAGCAGCCAAAATTTAGACATGACCTTAACATGCACCTCGAATTTGGTGCTAATTCTGAGAATTACAAGAGGCCTGATGACTGGAGTAAGACCTACATAATTTAAAAATCGAGCCGGTGGTAGAACTTAGATTGATGATAAAATAAATGGAAGGTTTTTACTAATTAATAAATTCCAGAAACCTTTAACGAGTTTTGCAGAATTGTATCTTTTATGGCAGCGAACACTAAGTCAATATAAGTTACCTAGCTTAATATTCTTAGTATCACAGGCGCAAGTGACGTGTGGATATATTTTTAGCTTGGCCCTGTTTACTACAGAAAATTTTGACATGACATATTTGCAGGCTAAACTTGGATCCTCTCCACCTTCAAAATCTGGATGGAATTTCTTTAGAGGAATTATAGTCAATTTCTCCTTAAAAATATCTATTTTATTCAGCAGCACTACCATTGATGCCCTGCTAAACCATCTGGAATTCACTACGCTGTCAAATAGAGATATAGACTCTTCCATTCTATTTACCCTTGCATCTTCCAATAAGGTTTGATCGTACTCACTTAATGAGGTAACGAATATCACCATTGTGACACCTTCAAAACAGTGAATCCATTTTCGCCTTTCACTTCGTTGTCCGCCTACGTCAAACATACTACATTATAATGTAATTACTGAACCCTTATCTTGTCCATTCTGAATCTAGTGTCTACAATACCGGTAGTCTTTTTCCTAACTCTCAAAATGTCTTCAGCTGTGGGTGTGTAATCGGATAAGCAAATTCTTTCTATGTTCAGAAAAAAGTATTGTGCGCTGTCAGGTAAATAAAACTCTGATCGTCTCGACATAGCCTCAGCAACCACTGGATCCTCCCATAATTTTTTTAAAATGGAAGAATGTTTGGAATTAAGAGTCACTTGCTCGTTTAATGTAGAGAGTCTTCGTTCTTCAGTGTGCACCTTCTGTCTACCAAATTCTAGGTTTAGTTCATTGGCACCTTTCTCATTTTCACGTTTTTTCCATTTCAGACCCATTGCATCTAGTCCGTCTTGAAAAAGTGAAATGTTAAGGACGATGTTATTAAATATGACAGGTTTAAAGAGTATTGCTTCTTTCGGAGGATATCCGTTCATATGAATAATCTTCATTTGTCTTACAATAGTTGACTTTCCGGATTCTCCGGCACCAAGAAGCAGCAATTTAACCTCTTGCCTGTATTTCTCTGCGTCTATCGCGAGCTGCATATCTATAACTTGTGATTTCTTGTTTTCCGCAGAAGAACAAACAGCACCCATTAATGTGGCTTGATATTTTGAAGGAAAACGTTATACATGAATGTTCTAATCAACCTTTATTTATTTTAAATTGAATTATCGCTCTTTAATTTAAGTCCTTATTCTTTCGCATCTGTACTTTTCGATCAAAACACTTGATTCCCCAGACTTACATTTCTTAGTTTGTGGAATAGTGTTATAAAAGAAACAAGTATCGTAATTTAGCGTGAAAGAAACACAACCTGGAATGGAAGCGCATTGATTCTTACATTCTAGGAAACTGTTTTCTTTTTTGTGATATTCATAAATCAGATAGTCTACGGAATTAAAACATCCCACCAAATTTGTGATTATGTTGGTAGTTTTTACTACTTTTTCGTTTCTAATAAGTGAGCGGTTTTGGAAAACATTTGAGGAAACGCCATCAAACATAAGCGGTATTTCACATGGATCAAATAAGTTCCATCGTTCTGAGTCTGATCGTAAAACAGGATAGTACCCATTGAAAGATGTATGGGTTGAAGCGCAAGTTCTCAAATTGCTACAATCACATTTCGGTATTCCTGGTGGTAGTATAATAACGCTAGAGTTGCAAAGGTAAGAATCAGAGTTTTCAAAATAAATTGCGTTGCGATTTGCCATGTGTACAAAATGATTCATGTTCCCTATAAAAAGGTTTTTGGGATGATCCACTTTTATTGACCTAAGTTAATTCATAATTTACCACTGATTACCAAAATTGAAATGATCCTCAACTTCCTTAACAAAATGATATCTAAACTTTTGCTGTCTATCTTCATTAGGAAGTATCTGATAAGAGAAAACAATACTGCCTGTTACTAAAACTATGAACATCATTCCAAGACTTCTTTTACTCAGTGCTTGGTTATTTTCGTCCTCCAAATCAAAATCGGCAGAGCTTTGTTTAGAATAAATGGCAATAAGCAACAGCCAAATGATGCTGAGTAGAAGTGAAAACCTTTGTATTTCGATGAATTTCAAGACTTCTGCCAAAACAAAACTTAGAAATAACTCCTGCATCGTCAAAATTTTGCAGCATTTTATTAGAAAGAAGAGTTCAAATGCTGCGGGAAGCAATGTAAGTATTGGAACATTGAGCGTTAAAAGTTCCTCCACGATAGAGTCGCTTTCGTAGTACTTGTCTTGCTCTGGAATGAGTGTGATACCATGCTTAAAGAAACTACAAGCAAAGAAGAGCATCGTAGCTAACTGAAAAATGCTTTCTTTTTTCGAAAAAAACTTGAATGAAAGCGATTGAATTCCTGTTATAAAAATATGACTTAATACAAATAATATAGGCTCCAATAGTATGAAGTAAACGCTTATTCCAAAGCTCATACATATTATAGCAAAAAATAATGGGTGGAATTCTGTTTTTGGTCTCCCGAATCCGATTAAATAAAGCAGCGCAGAATCATAAAACCTCCAGCCTCCTGAATCGATTTGTGTTAAAATAGTCCCCAAAGCATAAACAATCTCAAATTTATGTTTAAGCAAATTTTTTTTAATATATATAAATAGCGAGCTTGAAGAGTCGTTCTCATATATCGCTTTAGAGCCCTTGAGTAAATAATATTGTTCCTTTGTTCTTATTGATTTCCAAAAGTTAAAAAGAAATAATATCCATGCCAAAGTTCCATATTTCATGGCTGAATCCACCTCTACACCTACTACATTACCAATAACCCATAACAAAGATATCAAGGAATTCATGAGGCTTGGCCTTTTTCGTAATGGCTGGAATATGCTGCATATCTACCCTGCTTTCATTCGTATAATTTATCGGTGTATTTATTGGTATTTTCTAACTTAGCTCTTCAGTAAAAAAGTCCAGCTTTGCTAGAAAATCAAGAACTTGCTGAAATACTGAAGTAGGTGGCTCGGTTACAATGTTTTGCCCACGGTTCCACTGTTTTGATGCATTATTATGTATATGCATTTCAAGTATACGCATGTGTTAAACGCCCATTTGCCAAATAAACACAGATAATCTCTTTTGAGGAAATATTAAGCGGATCTTGATTATTTTGTACACAGCACCGGAATTTTTTTGACGACGCTCAGATAAGTTCGATGGCTATTTCAGCAGAGTATCCTCTGCATCTCCTGGTGGTCACTTTAGATTCGACATGTTCTTGCTGTGGTAATTTGGAGACATTGTAATAGATGAAAAAAGAGTAAAAGCTTTATACATTTAGAAAACTGTAGTAATGCAGTCTGCTCCAGGAGCGAATCCATGTTATCGCCATAAATGAGCTACTCAACTAAAATCAATTGCTGAAACAATCAAATTAACTTGATGCAAAAATTCAAATTGGTATTTCTTGGACATGTGGGATCTGGTAAAACATCTGTAATAACTAGATTCATGTACGATACTTTCGAGAGCAATTATCAAGCAACTATTGGAATAGATTTTCTTTCCAAAACTATGTACTTAGACGACAGAACATTGCGTTTACAGCTATGGGACACCGCAGGCCAGGAGAGGTTTCGTTCGCTAGTTCCATCATATATCCGCGATTCCAGTGTCGCAGTTGTTGTTTATGACATGACTGATAAGCATTCCTATGCTCAAGTTGATCATTGGGTTCAAGAAATAATAAACGAAAGAGGTTCCGATGTTATCCTGGCAATCATTGGTAACAAATCAGACCTTACCAGCGAACGTCAAATTTCATCTGAAATGGCAAACAAAAAAGCACTAGAACACAGTGCTATTTTTATTGAATGCAGTGCTAAAACTGGTTCCAATATCAAAGAGCTATTCTATTTAATTACAGAGCGTCTTCCTTCCCTGCCTGATTCCAAGAAATCTCAAGTCCACGTTGAAATTACTACTACAACTCCATCTGAGAGTTGCAATTGTTGATAAGAATATGAGTCACTAATAAAATCAATTTACTTCAATACTTCTTCGGCTCGTTGGATCTTTCTTCCTCCCCTTGGTCTATATCGTTTATTATTATAAAATTTCTTTTTTTTGTTACCAATATTTACGCCATCCTCTTCTTCCACAGGATTTTCTAGAGATGTTCCTATCTCTTGAGGCTCTTTTTCTGCAACTTTTTTATCTAAAAATGCTTTCTCTAACTTATTTTCATTAACCTTTTTATTGCTTTTGTCAATTTTTCTAATAATTTTCAGTTCATTTCCAATACTCAACTCATTAATCTCGTCCTCGTTGTATCCCATCAAGTACATAACATTTAACAGGCTGCCATTCAGTTTGCTTTCGATTTCATTCTCAACCACCGACTTAGCATTCCATGCAATTCCTAACCCAGCAATCTTTAGCATCGGTATATCATTGCTACCGTCTCCTATGCAAACCACTTGATTTAAATCAACATGGAGCGACTGCGCTATAATTTGTAATAAGTCGGCTTTACGCTGTCCATCCACTATCTCTTGATCCTTGCTTAATCCGTCTATAAGTTTCTCGTCCTCTACTAGTTGATAATTAAAGTTGTTTCCAAAGTAGTGATCTATAGGCAATAAATGACTAATATACTTGAGAAATGGTTCAAATCCTCCGCTGAGCACAGCAGTAGTGAATCCAAGCTTTTTCAGCATTAAACAAAGTTCTAGTGCCCCATTAGTCAATGTCAATCTGTTGCAAACTTGTTGAACCATGGAAACCGGACAATTCCTTAACAACGCTACTCGCTGTTTCAACGACTCTTTGAAATCTATCTTGCCCTGCATAGCTTGCAGAGTAATCATTTTTACTTTGTCAAATACACCATACTCACGAGCTAGCTCATCAATTACCTCTTGCTCAATCAGTGTAGAGTCCATGTCAAATATAATTAATCTGCGTTGCTTTCTAAATATACTACATGGGGACATAGCAAGATTGATTTCAGAGTGTCTCATCTGTTGGTAGATCTGTTTACGAACAACAAGAAATGGATGAACTGAGCTTACTCTGAATTCCCAGGCTGAATTTAATTTATTAAGCGGTCTCATTACTTCAATAGATATTTTAAGATCGAGACAGATCTTTATGAATGCAGATAACGACGAGAACAATGAGTTTTTGGTATTTGGTAGTAAAATGGTAATCATATGCTGATGCCTGCTAGGATATGGAGCAGAATCAAACTGGTAGTCTGAGTCAGAATGAAGTTGCTTCAGATGCCATTGAGCATGCCATTTTACGCTAATCTGATCGAACAGTGTGGTTAGTTCTACAGTGTCTAGGTGTAGAACACTGATGTTTAATATGACTTGCACATCATGCCAAGCGCGATGAATGTTGATCTTCTGAAGGTGGAACTGATTCTTGGCAGATAACTCGCTCAGCGCATGAAAGCAAGAATGTATGATATCTGTGCCATGAGGACCTGTAAAATGGATAAGTACTTGATTGTTCTTAATAACTGGAGGTAGCTGGGACTTTGTAAACATGGACTGGCCTTCCACCAAGTTAAATTGAGAGCCCATAACTGCTGAAAGGTCAAGTGATTTAGAATTAGATTTGACGCGCTTATCTGTGGAGTTAGTAGACTTATTAGACTTCACAATAGAGTGATTGTCATCAAAATATCTGTTGTAAACAGATAGCAAGTCAGATTGTTTCGATTTCACAACTGCGAGGTGAGACGGGTTAATGGAGAAATCCTTTTCTAATTTTATATTGCGCTCTAATTGTTGACAAACAGAAAGGTCAGATTCAGATAACGGCATGTTGTACAGTTGAAGTATCATGTATAAAGAATTCTGGATTAAACGAATATTTGACAACTGCTCTTTATGGTCTTGGTTCATTGTTGAAAGCATGGATTTCAAGTTGGAAATGTTATCATTGAGCTCAGAAATAGACTGAGAGTTAGACTTCTCTTCTTCCTCCATTAACCCAGTCATTTCATTTAATTTGGATAAATAAAAGACGATTGTTGGAATTTCATCAATTGACTTGAGCTGATCATCGTTTAAATCCGAAGGATTCATGGTCTGATAAGACTTAAGGCGTTCTAATCGTTTTAGCTGATTCTTTTGTTGATTTTTGAGGAATTTCAACATGTTGAGAGTAACAGGGAGTTGCCGAAAATTAAAATATGTCAAGTGTTATATTAAAAGGGTAATCAAGTAAAAACAACTGGAATTCCTTAATGCAGTATACTCAATGACGGCTTACTTCAATGATTGACAGCGAATGTTAAAACTAGAGAAATTGAAATTAAATAGTTTGAATTATGGAACATTTGGATTCTTAATAGATACAAAATCAAATACAATTTTACTAGACCTACTATTTCACAGAAAATTAGCAAAAACAAATTTATTTTATCATTTCTACTACATAAGAGACATCAAATATAAAAACTGGACTAACTTTCTGTAACAACTTGGAATATTATTTCAGCTTTCTTACTTTTATGGGTTTAAGAGGCGAATGGACATTCAGCTAGTTGCGGAGTTGACGAGTATAAAAGGAAAATAAACAACCTTTTGTATCGAAATTTCAAAAATAAATATTCTGTACAGCTATTCTCTTACTCTTTCATCCAATCTTTATTTCAAATAAACCTCTGATTCATAATACTAATTCGTAGTACTAAGCTGTTGGAACAGTTAAAAAGAAGTTGAAATTCAGCAAGACAAGAGTCAGGGAGACTGTCCACAGACTACATCACATTAAACTTCAATTTCTTCTTTTCTGGTCAGATTCCCACCACTCTCCCTACATCACTTCTAACACTTGGTTTGGGTACCAATTCGTTGAACGCCTACGTTAAATGTGAAGAATTCGAAAATCATGAAGATTTCAAACCCCACACTTCTCAAGTGTAAACAACTTGGGGAGATACCATTTGACCATGTTCTTTACTACATCATTTTGAAGTGCCTGGATTGATATCTCTATGGTCTTGGTGACCGCATTGCTGACAGTGAAACCATCTATCATTGACATTCGCTCGACTTTGATGATCGCATTTGAAGCAAGTTATGGTAGAATAGGCCTCATTAATAATCAATAAACTTTGACACATCATATTGTTTTTGAATGGTCGCAACTCTAATGAACTTTGAGTACTTTTCATTTCGCATATTCTGATGCGATAAAATTGCTAAGTCGTAGATCTGCAAAGTGTTGAATGGTGAAAAAATACCAGTACCAATAAAAAGAAGTCCTATGATATTGAGAGTTGTCTATTTTTTGTCTTTTTCACTTTCACGCCAACGGTACGATTCCCACGCTTCCACAAAGCTTAATAGATGTGCATTTGGCGGGAAATTCGCTTACAGGTGGATTCCCTGCAAATTTATCCAAAACTCTTAGCAGTTTGAATTTATATAACAACTTATTATATGAAGGAATACCAGGAAATTTACCTTCATCAATTGCAGTCCTAAAGATATCTTCAAATGGATTTACTGGATAACTCCAGTAGTATTAGCAGCGGTAGCTCTGATTTATTATTCTACGCTGTTGGCGGATTTTTACTAACATGCTTTTTGGTCCTGGTGGTCTCGAAGATAGTCACGTATCCTGTAATATAATCCAAATTTGGAAGAAGAAACAGCTTTAGCACACTAAATACAATAGACAACAAAAGTGTCACAACAGCAATTACAACAAACCCAAATGCTACCAACACTTATCCTGATACATCTGGAAGTACAAATCCAAACTCTAAACAGAATACGTGCTCGTCTTTGAAATTAGCTAAATATCAAAAAAACAGACTTACTTTGAAAACAATTTAATAAATATCTTTTTACATCGTAGCCTAGTACGGAAATATAACATCAACATTGTAATCTAGCTGCACTCTCAATCTCTTTTCTATAATAACCGAGTTCGCTGCTACATCTAATACATCTAATACATCCAAACAAGCTGAATGATAAGTCTTTCTATTACACATTTCGAACTGAGACTCCTCATTTATAATCCCGTGGCACTTCTTTCTATAGCATACCCTTTTATTTGCATAGTTAAATCTTTTCTTCGATTCCGATGATACGTTTATCATCTTAGAGAGTATTGAGTGGATTTCTTCAGGACTGAACTCCCACGCCGCAAAAACAGCCAATTCTATTTCACCATCTACCATTGCCATTCGGAAAAGAGTACGAGAATCTAAATTGGCATGGTACCTCAGCAGCTTAGGATTGACAATTTTGGCGTTTAACCTGTTAATAAGCATTTCTTTTCTGCTTTCAATCATTTTATTATACCACTTACGGTTCGAAGTTTTGGTATCCGCATCAAATAGCTTTTCAAACACAATTTCTGTTACTTCTGAATTATTCATCAACTTAAATATTATTCCTTTACCGTCCATTGCATCCAAATTCTCGGCATCAAGCATCAACGATTTATACCGTCCAAAAACACGAGCACTTGAAGGAAACAAAAACCCACCAATAAATCCCAAAATCCCAAGATCATCTAGGGTTAAATGCTTTTGGAAGTACATCTGCCATTGATAGCCATCATCGTTATTGAACAGCTTGTCCATGTTACTGTACCATAAACCAGATAGGTGGACTAAAAGATGTTTGTTCTGTAAAATGTATTCCAAGCTCAGCTCAGCTATAATTGTTTCACGCAGGGAGACGTCATCCAGATAGATCACCTGAATTAAATACAGCCAACTCGAAGGAGAGAATCCTAAGCCTTTTAGATTTAGGTTCCATTCAGAATTATGACAACTGTGATAGCGACGGCAATAATAGTATGCAGCAAATGTTCTGAAATCGGCGATGGCGGAAGATTTTGCGGTGTTTGGTGAATTTATGTAAGATTCGATTTGTGCCATAGAAAATTTCGAAATGAAAGCATCAAGTCTGTTTTGGAAAATAGGGTTAAGCAAATAAGTATATGGCCAGACAGCTTGCAAATACTCTGCGTTAAAACAGTTTTCCTTTCTAAAAAACGCATCCACAGTAACTTCTGATTTTAATTTAGGGTGTGCTAAGAATTGCTCAATAAAGGTAGAATCTTCGATTGATAAGGCTAGATTCCGGCAGTTCATATGGTTAACTGCTAAGTTGCAGTCCAAAACTGGACTACTTTCTAAAAAATCAAAAAATTTGTTTGCAGTTTCTAGTTTTGCATAACTCTGCAATATTTTAAATTGTATGCCATTAGAGTTCGTTGCTAGCTGCAAAGGCAATAGTATACAGATGAGCATATGGGGTATGTTCAGTTTGGAGAAATCATTTCGAAAATGACCCCACCACAAGGAGGGGCGCCTCCTTCGAGATTGTTGTAATAATTTCTCCTTCAAGTTCTTTACTCCAAACTTACTTTTTATACGCGGTTAGATAGGCATTTAAGAAATTTTACAAGTTGACTTCCCATTTTACTTACAAAGGTTCTATATGAGGGGGAAAGTCACGTCAAGCCTTGCATAAGAATTATACAAGACAGTGAGAACCTTCAGTTCTTCGCAGCTTGTACAATAAGGAACGCTTAGCGAGAAATGCCTCTTTCGATTCAAATAAAAATTGTCTAAATGGATACAGTTATTGGAAAGTACTCAGGTTCACTCAATATTACGTAGTTGCTCCAGTACTATTCAGTATGGAGTATTTTTCCGAGATTTCTTGTTAAGTTACCTTTACACTTGCTTTTGCTTCTCCTCAATAAAGTTCCTAGCTTTTTAGAGAATCGAGAATTTGCATAGAGAAGCCGACAATGCCGGGGACTCGTTTCAGTATTTGCTCACGCTCCCACTACTGCGGAGCTGAATTGAAAAGAGACGCGTATATTTCAAACATTGACTAGTATACGCTACATTACATTTTGCCAATTTCTTTCCACTTATTTCTGAGATCAATTCGTTTTAACACCAGATAGTATCTATAGACGAGTGAATTTTATCTCGCTGGACGTTATTTTTTAGACTTGATTTATTCTGGCCGTGAAGACTGGTAGACACTTTCATGCATAAAAAACCAGATTATTAAATTAGAAAACCTTAAGTAAGAAGAACTTACTGAGAAATAAAGTGCATGTAATCACGATAAATAATTTATTCCATCAGTATTGATTACTATCTTCAAGAGTTTTTTTCAACGAAACACTGAAAATCTGCCAATCTTTCAATCTCGTCTCAAACAAATCTCTAGGCGCATCTGGATACTCGTTGTAAAACTTAATCACCTTAAGCATGTGCAAAGGGAATGAAAGTAAGCGAAACATGCATCTTATCGCAGATTCACTTGCATTTTTCAGAGCTAGTTTTACTCTGTCAGATTTGCATTTAGCTTTTTCGTAATTTTCTGAATCGGTGGTGGTATCAACTATATTCCATCTGTATTTCCTCCAGTTGGTACTTTTCATGAGCTTCAAGTATCCGGGATCGACGGATTTATTCCAGTAATAATCAATTTCTCTAAACCTCCTAGAATCCGCATACTTAAGTGCTGTGGCATAGTCAACATTAAGTAGTCTGCATATAAACCTCGCATTTTGTTCAAGATCCTTAGGACTTACGGGATTCTCTAGCTCTTCATTGTAATATGGAAACCCGTCAAATGGTAAAACGGGATCATCACTAAAGTCGTTATTATGTGAATATACAGCAAGTTTAGGGTATTTGCATCCAGCTAAATTTCTATTAATGCGGTGTGGCATACTGTGTTGAGACAAAGGTAGTCTGTAATCGACACAGTTACTAGCAAAAGATAGTGCAAGCTTGGGAACCAGCGACGCCTGAATGCCAAAGCATAGAAGCAACATGACTGTTCGGGTTAAAAAAGTGGATTCAATATTCTGCATTGATATAGGTTCAAGAAAATCGCCATATTGCAAATTCGTGACGACTCTGATGCAATCAGTCAAAATGATTTACGGTTTATTACATTTAAGACGTTTCGATTTCTTTTACTTCATTTGAAGAGTTGATTGCAGTTTGGTAAATTCGGTTATGCACCCTAATGTGCAGTTTTGAACCAAATTATCCCATTGCAATTTTTGCAGCTATAAAAGATTATATTTTCTAATTTATTACATTTTTGCGTATTAAATCGAGTTTTATGCATGTAATGACCAGAGTCGCAATCAGTTCCGGTCACTTTGGCTTTACGGCGTTCAAAAAGATTTACAAAAATCTTCGCCAACAAGGGGAGTTCTTAGTTGCAAAATAAACATAGAAAACGACTGATTACAATTAGCAATTCTCGATTTCTTATTTATTTAATTATTCTCACGGCTCAATACCGCGGAAAGTTTGTCCCTATATTCCATCTTCAGTGCATTCCAGAATGTCACCCGCTTCTGAATCTTTTCAGAAAGAGCCATAACATTAGCATCAAATGCAAGCTTTTGATCGTATAAAAGTTCTTCTCTGTCATAGGGATGTATGGGCAACAATGTACAAGCTACCAGTCCGCAAACAAACACAGAACTAATTCGGAACACCTCACAGCCATCTTTTAAAAGATTGAAATACTGTCTCAGATCAGATGGCCCATTTTCCAAGTCAATTGACTCAATATTCTTTAAGATTGCAGCACCGTATTTCTTTTCTATGGCTTGTTTCATATCTTTGTATTCCGGTCTACCTACAAAGATTTTGGCTTCTTCCTCAGTTGCATCCAAAAAACCTTCGATCAGTTTTACGTCATCTGTTTTCTCGTAGTAAGGAAAATTTTGAATGAGATTCTTTGCGTTCTTGTTTGCCCTAAGTTTCCAAGCATTAGATGTCGATATATGGGATAAATGTGGTCTATTGAATCCATAAATCTCATTTGTGGACCTAGTCGGAGGACTTTCAACAAAGCCAACTGCTAGTGTAGCCGCAGCTAAAGAAAACAATGCTAGCATACTAACAAGATAAACTGGTTTTGGGCTGGGGTAGGTACACACGTGAATCTGACCAATCAGTTTTATTTCTGGCCATCGAATGTCCTTGTTTACGGGAAATTCAAAAATTACCACGCCAATTTAATCTTAACGCTAAATCCAAAAAGGCGCAAATGAAAAAATCGTCATCTACATTTTCATCTTGCCTAGTTCAAATTGGAAACTGAATTTCAATCAGTTTACTTAATAAAACATGTCTATTATGCTAAGATCTATTACGTTTCGAAATAACGCATTCATCCGAAAATTTGACCATCATTAGACTTGTGAGTTCGAATTAATCCCCAATCCCAGTCTGAGATAAGATTAATTTAGTTCGGGTGTGTCAGTTTAAACAACTAAAAACACTGATTTCAAGCTGCTTTCTATAGTATTTCGTTAGTCAAATATTAATATCTGTATTTTCAGAATTGTAATCGTAGAAGATTGTACAAATACATTGACTAGATATAATTTACTCAAAAGAAGAGAAATTGGCAGGGCAAAGGATTCGCTAGAACGATATTGAAAGATGAGCAAATTTGGTTCAGTTTAAATAAACCCATTTAGTAAATATGCAGTGCTTGAGTCATATTGCCCTAGTACCCATATTAATCCATTGCGATGAATCCGTGTTCAGATCAGGTTGATCTAATCAGGACCGATCTAAACTTATATGTCTAAATACCATTACTTGCCAGCTAGAAAATATCAAAATCAGCTCTCCTATGGAACTGTCTATCATGTATCAAATTCACACAAATTTATCATTTAAAATTTATGCAAATAGCACAGATACAATAATTAAGTATGTTGCAATGGTTGTTGTTCCTGGATAAGCTTCATATCTGCTACAGTCAATG